>JAGEOH010000195.1:0-75000 GCA_032207245.1 Pardosa pseudoannulata
ACCAGCTAAATTTTGCTGCCAATTCATTTGACATTTTTGATAACATAATTGTCATACCAAGTCACTGAGGCAATTTATATGTAGAATATAAATATGAATTCAGACAACATACAACTTAAATAGTGCTGAAAATATGAGAAAAATCAAAGCAAACAAATTATGAAATAATTCATTGATACAAATGGAAACATTATAATTAAAAGTAAATTAAAATGTAAATTATACAACAAACACTTGCTACTAACAATACAATATATATCTTCTTCTTCTTCATAAGCTCTACAGCCGGTTACCGGCCAAGGCTGTCTCCGTTAGCTTTCTCCATCCAGATCTATTCGACGCCAAGTTCCTCCATCGGTTTACTCCCACATCCAATAACCATTTCTCCACTCTGTCTAACCATCTTGTTCTTGGTCTACCTCTCCTTACCAGACTATAATTCACAACATTCTAATACTTTTCAAAGTACACAAATATACTAACCTACAGTTCTTTAGTGTTGATATTTAATTTAAAATTTCTTCTATCATTTGAATTTCTTCCCTTGTCGACTAGTCCTTTCTTTAAAAGACATTGAAAATAAATAGAATTCCTCTGGATAAATAAAAAAAAAAAGGATTTAAGCTACCTGGAGCAAGATTGATAAATCCCAATGAAAAAAACTGATTTTTTTCACTTTAACTGAAAAATATCAAACATAATCGAAAAAACACAAGTATCAATTTAAAGTTTATTTATTATACATGAAATTTGAAAGACTCTTAAAACATTTTGCCTATAGCATATTTAAAATCTTGATTTACTACAAACTTTTTTATATATATTCTAGAACAATCATAAAATTTGCACATTATTTAATTTAGAAGTGTAATATTTGTTTCTTAAAATTAAAATTTAGTACTCTTCTTGTGTGTTAAGTTCCATGTGTTAAGTTCACCAGGCCATTTAGTGTGTTCTTCCTTTAATTTAAAACTATTAACAAAAAGTGTTTCATTCGTGTCTGAAAAATTTTGTGGATTCAAATACTTTATCAACTAGCTGTTGTAAACATCACAATCAAAAGCTTTCAAGTCAATTTTTATTGACTTGAAAGTCTATTCAATTATAAAACATTCAATTTCATACCACTTTGAATAAATTTATTAATTTCAACAATAAAATTTGGTAAATATTCTGACACATCTGATGGCTTTTGAAAATTATGAAATATGTCTATTAGAAAAAATTCATAGTATACTTCTAGAAGCATTTTAAATTTTTCTAAATCTATAAAAAAGAAACTTTATAAGAAAATATTCTAACAGACAGAATAATATATTAAAGACAACTCTAGATAGAGACAGTATAAGGAAATACAATATAATTTGTGTGTAGTTTACAATGTGAATTATTATTTAGTACTTACAGGAATTTAAACAACTGAAGAGGCCCCCCCCCCCCCCCGGGTGTGGGGGACCCCCCCCCCCCACCCCCCCCCACCCCCCCCCCCCCCCCCCCACCCCCCCCCCCTTGATTACGCCTCCACACTCAATAATAATATACAGCGTAGTAGTTTGTTCACCAGACTATAGATGGCACTTTTGTGGGAAGTGATCTAAAAGAGCTTTATAATACATCTATATCAAAGTATGTTATAGACGTTGACCCTACAGGCTACGTCTATTAAAGGTCGAAACTTAGAGGACTTATAGATGTACATAACACGTCTTATACACGTCTGTTAGATATATAACGTCTTAGATATCTAACAGACGTCGAAATCATACACGACCATTAGACATCTATTTTTTTAATCTTATAGAGTTCTATAGCACGTCCTGGATGTCATAGATGAATTTCGATCTCTATTAGACGGCTATAAGCTCTATGTGGTTGTGTGGGTATGTATATATGTATGTATGTATGTATATATATATATGTATATATGTATGTATGTTTATATATGTATATATGTATATATGTATGTATATATATATATGTATATATGTATGTATATATATATATGTATATATATATATATATGTGTGTGTGTATGTTATATACGTATATATGTATATATATATGTATATATATATGTGTGTGTGTATATATGTATATGTATATATATATATATATATATATATATATATATATATATATATATATATATATATATATATATATATATATATACATATATGTATATATTCCCATATCTCCGATCGAAACATGGCGACCGTTTCTGATGCAGCTATGAGCGCTTTAAAAATTCATCTTACAAGTATGTTGTATCGGGCCATTCAAAACACACACACACACACACTCAGAGTGTCCGCGCTTTTGGTTTCGGATTCCAAATGAACGTTATATTTATTTGAAAATTGAAATTACTTTTTCCGCTTGCAAACACCACAGCATTTTAATAGATTCGTTTAAATTCTATTTTCGTCCTGAACAATAAAGAAATAAAGGGATTCGACGTTGTCCAGATGACCCATTTTCTTGCTGATCATTTAAAGCGACAGTTAAACAATCTAACAAAACTACTCTTTTGAACGATGATGCGGAATAAGATCGATCTCTAAAAATGAGATTAAAAATTGACGGCACTGGCGTGAAAATAATAATGGAGCCAATCAAACGAATGGGGTCCAAAAGCTAGAAAAAATTGTATCGTCTGAAAACTTATTCTAAAATGGATGAGATTCCTCCGAGGATGTTGTCGCTCCCGTAATTGAATGGATTGTTTTGTGGCAGGCATCGAGAAGGCAGAGGACATCGAAGGGGAGACGAGGACACTGCTGGCCCGCGACAACTGTCAGACGGCCAATTTCCTGGGAGGAGTGACCTACCTGGTGCTCGGAAGAGACGGACAAGCCTACAAGAACGAAGACGGCGAAACATGGTAAGCTCCTCACCCTCATTCCACTCGCAAAAAGTTTTCGATGTTGTTCGCGAAATTTGTACACAACAGAATTTTCATCCGATTCCACCTCAGTTTTATATATTCCCTAAATATGTTTTTCCTTTTCGAATAATATATTTTTAAGGAAAAAAAATCAATTTTTTAAAATATTTTTTAAAAAATATAGGTATGTATCTTAAATACATTGTAACGTATCCGGTCCCTGTTCTAGGTGACGCGATGAAGAGGCAAGTGTTTCTTGATTAAATGATATATTGACATCTAGCAGCTATATACACATTTTTATATACACAAAATGCAATTTCGATTCAAAGTATGAGATACAATAGACGTTGGCTTGAATAGAGACGTGCACATAAGGTCCCTGACGAATGGTTGATAACAATTCGGTAGCTTCTCGGAATAGTTCTCGGTAGTAATTATGTAGACAGTACACTCAATTAGACGAGAGCGTCTTCGAAGAAGATAAAAACAAAGTCAGAATTCCTCGGAAGAATACACGTTCAATCCTGAAGAAGATCGAATTCGAAGAAAACCCAATGCATCGTTATCGATCTCAGAAAGAGATATATCCCAAGGTGGGATTTTCGCTAGGAAAACTGTCCGATGGAGAGACTGGTCAAGACGACCTCCGAATGAGCTGGTTGCTAGGTAACTAACTACTTCTTTAAAAAATCTCATCTCGTCTCTTTTTTAGAGGAGGGGCCTCTAAGAGAGAGGTCCCTCCCATAATTTGTGGCTACAATATTGATTGAAATTGAGGCTATCCACCATTTCATCATCGGATCATCTGGCGATGATGTCACCTTCCACCAACTGGATGGGTCTGGGCTAGACAATCACCGGCCGCAAACACGGGAGTCTCCGGAATTTCGTGTCGGTGAAAGATCCAACAACGTGGCATTCCCTTGTAGTTCCGATGATCATCTTTCTGGCTGTCAGCCTGGGCACCTGTCTGTCTGGTCTGTTGTCTCGCTACTGTATGACACTAAGTAACTTCTACACCCGACCCAGCTTTCGCCATACCGGGAATAATAACAAATCGTCAGGACAGCAATCCTAAATAGAACTTAAGGAACACAAAATAAAAGTAGACAAAAAGTAAAATATTCTAACAGGAGAGTTTAAGCACTGTACTTAAAACGCGAAAGTGTTCGGAAAGACTTAGATCAAAAAAAAATTTTTTTTTTTTAGACTAGTTGAGATAACAGCAAATAGTACAAACATTACATGAACAACAAGCCAGAACCAAGATAACAATAATTACTCCATTACAATAATAAACAATTTAAACAATTTAAATAGAACATTCCAAAAAACATAAAACAAAAATTACATTTTCAATCCAATGATTTTTCAACAAAAAATTCCATAATAGCACACAAACCAGATCGAGACTTAGGAGAATTACAAAGATTAATTATATAAACATTAATAAAATTTATAGGAAAATAACTTATTCTTATATCTTTAACCAATTCACAAAGATAAATTATGTGATCAATCGTACCAACTTCCTTTTGGCACCAACATAACATAGGTTTATTGAAAAATCTGGCCTGACTTTGGGGAAAAACAAATAAACTCGCCTGCCCACATCTTCATCATCTCACCTTTGTTGCCATAAATTGAGAGTATAATCAAAAATTTTTTTCCGATTGTCTAATAGACATACCAACCACAAAATCGATATTTGTTTTTTGAGTAGCCTCTTTGGCCAATATGTCAACCGTTTCATTATAAAATTCCCCGACATGCGCTTTAACCCAAGATAAATCAAATGTAACATTACTGTTTTTTATTTTTTCCCTAATACTGGTAACTAACTCATTACTGCTTTCCCTATACAGAGCTTGAAGAGCAGAAAGGGAATCCGTTCTAATATATACCTTAATAAAATTATTTTTTATTGAAAAGTCCACTGCTTTAGAAATAGCTAAAAGTTCGGACTGAAAAACAGTACCAGTATTCCCCATATTATATATTTCTTTGTGTACAATTTTATCCTTCATAACAACCAAAAATGCAAAACCAAGGCGCCCATTCAACTTGGAACCATCAGTATATATGTCATAATATCTCTATTCTGATCTACTCCAATGAATACGAAACGTATCCCATGGAGAAAAAAATAGAAATAACATCCCAATCTACGTCATCATATTGAATTATGTCTTCATTTAATTTTATACCAACTTTTTTAAATTTCAAACTATAATAATATTGATTAACCATACAAGTAATATCCAGGGGAATAACCCCTGCCAACACCTGTAAAGCAGCAGGGGAAACAGTACTATAAGCTTTAGTAAAACTAATTAAAATTAAACGTTGAATAGAGTTAAGTAATTTATTAATTTTGACAGTATTTTTATACCAAATTTGAGCATTGTAAGTTAATTGTTTTCAAAAATATGATAATTTATAGTTTTAATCTTATCCAGCTTTAATCCCCATTTAACTCTAGAAATTGCATTAATCCGAACAAGCTGATTAATAATTTTTTCTTTGAGATAGTGAATATGGCTGGTCCACGTGAATTTATAGTCCAAAACAGTACCCAAAAACTTCCTTTCTTTAACAAAATTAATTTTAATATCCCCAATTCTGATAACAGAATAAGGATGAACACCTTTACATTTTTTAAATATGGTATACACGCATTTATCACTACTAAATTCCAGTTTACTATTTTGAGCCCAACTATTAATTTTATTCAGTAAAGGATCAACAATTGTGATATCACTAAAGTCTAGACATCGTGGTCCCGGGGAAAACAACACCTTTATCTCCAAATCCCTTTCTCAAAGCAAAGTCTTTGATGACACACCGTTACAACATATAAATGGAGGTTCAAAGTTGTTTTGGAATATTGTAGTATGTTTGAAAACAATAAGTTTGTCTTTAAATGAATTATATTTTCAGTTATAAGTTTTCAGTTATAATATTTTCAGTTATATATATTTCAGCGCGTTAGCATCAATAGCATTTTTGTTTACATCCAGATGTCTCTTATTTAAAAACTTCTAACAAAACTATGTTTTATGTTTCATAAAGGATTGAGATACTTGTTGTGACAACTTCAATGTTCTGAAGTAAAGAAGTAGCGTGAAGTAGCAAAAAATGTCGAAAAGTCCCGAGTCGCCAAATTCTAGGCTTTTTATACCTGGGGGTCAGTGAAGGACCCGCCAACCGTTTTTTCGGTCAGTTACGATTCCAGTTACATGAGAACTCCTGCTAAGGTTACAGATAGTTTTTTAGTTGAATTCTCATTCGCTAGCTGTTCCGATTCCGGGCTTCTCCTGGCAATCGTCCGGGCTCATGACCGCAACCTATCAGGTTCGTGACACCTATTCGACCGAACTGTCGACATCCCAGAAACGGCGTCGCCGCGCTATTGTAGTCGGATCGAAATAGGAGGCATTCAGATCAGCTGATTTCGATCTTTCGTGTTCTGCAGAAAAGGGGGGGGCAGTGTATAAAGATACTAATGGTCTCTAACTACGTTAAAAAGTAGATGTTTGTGAAACGGGTAGTTTTCAAGCTAGAGGGTGACTCCTATGTTAGCAGGAGTCTGTTCCTCACGTTTTTACAACACGTTGCTAAACACTACTTGTGGATGAAACAGTTCATTACCACCCTGTTCGATTTTGAACTTGATTACTTAGATGGGCAGGCAAAGTTTGGGCTGGGACCCGGAGAACAATTAAAATTCCAGTGTCTGAGTCTGAAAGAATTAAAATCGAGGATCCTGATTCAACTTTGTTCACCCCTTCCGGAAAAGGGAAGTTACCTTGCACATTTAAACGAGGCTTAGCGGGAAGACTTATGAACGGTTTTTTTTTTTCACTGTTTCAGGTACCGGTACCTCCTGGACCAAACGAGCGTCGTTTACCAGTGGAGCAGCAACATCGAACAAGCCCCGGACAGAAACCTGCAGCGTTATTTGAAATACGTCACGAAAAATTTGAAAGAGAAAGGCTGTGAACTCTAGAACCATCGAATAAAAGTTTTACTCTGCAATCTGCTCATTTCGAAACACTTTATATTCTTTATTCCATAAGACGAAGACATCTAATGTTCAAAACATTTTAGCTTCAACTCTCTACCATTTAATAAAAGTTTTACTCTTTATTTTGTTCCTTTCGAAATTCACTTTATATTCTTTATTCTATAAGGTATCTGACGTTCAAAAATTTTTTTTCTTAAACTGTCAAGAAAAATTTATTAGTGTTTGTCAAGCTATAAAATAAAATATATTTCGAATGTTGATATAAATAATAATTGGCTTCCATTTGAAGGAAGGGCGGTTTACAATTGAAAAATTATTTGAGGATCTCCCACTTTATAAATATATAAGAAAATTAAATTTCTATAAAGTTAGCTCCGATGCAGGAAAAGAATTTTGTGTATTGGTATTCTGATCCATTTAAGTTTTATTTTTTTAAGTTCGGTCCTACTTACTCTTACGATAAAGTTTTTAAAACTGTATTTGGAAATTCTATGTGAATTGTCTAGGAAATATTCGAGAGAGGTTTTACTATAAAATAGTTGAGAATGATACACTCTATTGTCCCTGATGACCCGTCACTCGCAATTTTAGACATTTTGTTGAATATCTAGAAAAATACCCGAGGAATTATGCTGAAATCTTAGGCGTGAAACAGGATGGTACACGTCATATATTTCAGCAATTTTCCTCCCGAAACCCCATAGGGGATCATCCACAAATTGAATAAAAACGAATATGTTTTGGATAACCCTGTAAAAAGTAATGTGTGAAAAGCGTCGAAGCTTTAGCACACGATTCGGATAATTCTTGTAATAGCCTGTGTTCATTGTTATGCATGGAGAAATTAAAGTTTGTCTAAAAACAATCCCAAATGTCTACAAGCGTTTTGCTTAAAATTTGCAGAGTTCTCTTATTTTCAGGACAAACGACACAATAGCCTGCAATCGGAATTAAAAAATAATAAATATTGGAGGAAAAATGAACCGGTTTCACTGCCAATTCAATCAAAATATATATGTATAGAGCCACTATATGTCAGCTATATGTATAAAGCCACTTTTGGGAAAGTCCCAAAAGAAAATTCTGAAAATGATCGTCGATAGAATAAGCTCGAAATCTGTTGTTCCCAATAGGAAGCAAAGAGATGAGCGACGGACTGCGTTGGGAGAAGAAAGTGAGATGGGAAGCTAAAATTTCGAAAGGGAATTGACCGACCACAAAAATGTTAGAAAAGCTAAAAATAAAATCTTACGATTATGTCGACAATTTTTCTTTTACTTTAATCTACCATGAGGCACGTGTGTCTGACAACTGGTCTAAAGTGCCTTTCCTGGAACAAGAGTCTCGAAAACTTGGACATTTCATATATTTTATCAAATGTAACAAATCTATGAAATTAAAAGAACTGTTTGTATTTTGGAAGTATGTTCATTTAGCATTCTTTTGATGTTAACCCATTGTGTGCATTTCGTACCGGGCACGTCCATTGAGTTATTCAGTTAAATCTCAATAGATCGAAAATTATTTCATTTTACATCAGTCGCATCGACTGATGCAAAAACTAGTTTTTATTTGTCTCCATTTTTCCAGAATCTATGTAGTAGACAAGAACATTCGGCTTCGTTCTCATGTTTATACCGTTATTTTTGTACCCACAAATAAACCCTGTTACACTTACCCGCACTAGTACGTGACCCGCGTCAGAAAACATACTAGTTCGTGTCCCGCATACATTGTGTTAAATATACTTTCAAAAATTCGATAACAATCTTAAAAAGAATATCTTATTGGTGAGAGAGTGTCGCAGAAATAATTGGACAGCAACAGAATGGTGGGCCCCGCTCTCAAAGAGTAGCAACAAAATGACAGAAATTGAAGTTCAAATTATTTCCTAATATTTTGTTGGATTTAAACTTTTGTTACTTATCGCCCTCACACTCATTTTAGTTGTTGCTTTAAAGAGAGGGTTGGCTTTCGAATTTTGGATTTTCGTCACTAGAACCTTCGAGCTTTTCCCGATTCATATGAATCCCTGCTGCTATTCAAAATGTAACACAAAAAAATCCCTGTGTTACACGCGATGTGTATTCGTTAGACATTATAGTTGACAAAAAATAAGATATTACAATATCGAAAAGTAAGAAACATATATAGGCAACATTAATGGAATTTTTTAGTTTCTTACGAGTCAAGTTTTCTAAATGCACAGTTTGGCCAACTTATATATATATATATATATATATATATATATATATATATATATATATATATATAAATGTAATCCATTTTTTATAAACTGCTGGACAAGGAAAAAGCTCAACAGCTAGCAGTAATAAAAATGCAGTTGGGCCGACATTGAAGAGAACGGCACCAGTCTGATTGAAACTTCAGAGCGGCTACAACGGACACCTTTTCTAGTTAACGACAGACAAAGGACAAGCCACAGAGAACACTCTGATCGAACAGAAGTGAACCCAAGAGCGAAGACAGAAAGAATTTTCCCACGGTTAAAAAAAAAAAACACTTAATGCTAGAGCAGCAAAAACGCGAAACCATTTGCCACCGACAGCTGGGAAACGTACTGAATAGACAGAAAGTTTACAGTTTTAGGATACAAAGCTTTGAGAAGAATGTTAAGTGGAAAATACTCATTTGATTAAACTTTTTAGAGGCTGGTTAAAAGATTGAAAGGAATTAGATTGGGAGAGAGGATGATTTTCAAAGAAATATTAAAGTTAAATAATGTTGATATATTACACACACACACACACACACACACACACACATATATATATATATATATATATATATATATATATATATACACACACACACTTTACATTTTCTACATATCGGTATTTCACACTTAGAACAAACATCTACAGTTTTGTTGGAAGCTTGTTCCAGCACAATATTACGTTTTCATAGACTTTTATGGGTATTAAATTAGGAAAAGTCAAGACACTGCTTTCAATGTCGCTCGTAACTACAATAGTTTTTGTGTCAAAATGACCCATCCCGTTGTTCTAAGTCTGGAGAAGGGAATGGCAATTCTATAGCAGCCATAATCGAACATTCTGTGCAGTATGCTTTGGTCTTGGTAGAAGTTAAAACACTTTTGTATGTTAATTTTTTTGTTTTGTTATTCCAAATTCCGTTTCTGTACTCTAACACCCTCCCCTCCCCTCCACCGTCGGTTTTTAAAGTATGACGTCACTCGTTTAGTTTCACTCGAAAATGGATGCAATTTTTTTTTTTATTCTCAATGGTTGTTTAATCTATAAAAAGGCATGTGAATGGCAATCACTAGCATGAATTACTAGGGCCAGTTCGTACTTGTTATTTTCTTTACTTGAGTGTGTTGCAAGTTTCAGAGTGTACGTGTTATTAAACTTGTATTTATTCGTCGTTTGATCAGCCAACAGATAAAAGGGTTATGGGCCCATTTGATAATCATTTCTGCAAATGTACTTGAATTTCTTATTAACTGAAAAATTATTGTTCTGTGTCAGGACAGGAAAGGCTAAACGAAGGAAACTACTGAAAAAGGAAACAAGGCAATGTGAGTGGCGTAAGCGAAAAGCGTATACAACTATTTATCCATCTGTAGAAAGGAAGTTTCAACCACTACTGACTATCAGCTACTGAAAGTGTAGAGGACGCCTGAAATATTCTGCAAGAACATTTCGAGCCTAAATCCTGAGCTAGACAGGCATCCCTCGTTGACGAATTTTTGAATTGTGTTTCAGGGCAGATGGAAAACCTGTTGGAATATTCTGTAAACGTATATCAGAGAAGCGGCTTGCAATTGAAAATGCACGATTTAGAATTCCACAATCGTTGGCGTGCTTCCAATTAATAGAAGGCTCTTCCCGCCGATATGACAATTCAATTTTAATCGATTTTAATCGATACTTAATCGATTAAAAGAAGAAGAGTTTACTATTAATGAGGTTGAAAAACAATCGATATCAGAATCAGGTCGAATACAATTGAAAAAGAATGAACATCACAAACATTCGAAAGTGGAAGGGGCTTATTCGTCTAAGGTGGTGACGGTTCTCAGAATTGAAAACAAAGGCAGCTGGACCGAAATACGAGTGAACGTAGGAAAGAATTGTCCGCTGGGGCCGTGCAACAAGCCTGGTCATAAGAACAGCCGGAATAATACCAGATATTTCTACAGCGAAACATGTATGGTTCTGAATTTTTCGTCCACACTACCTCTACTTGTGCAAAAAGAGACTGGTTCCGAAATTTTAGTACACTTTCCCCTGCAAAAGTTCTTGTCGGTGGTTAAAAACAGCACATGTGGCGTCGAACTGATCATTCCAGATAAATCAGGTAACATAAACTTTACTTTAAAAAACGTTTTACTTGCTCCTAATAGGAGGAAAAATTTAGTATCTGGTGCTGATATTGATGGTTATAAAACTGTTTTAGCGAAATATAGGATGATAATGTACACTCCTGATGACTTATATTTTCTTACAATACCAAGAATGAATAAACTGTATGTGTACTACCAGGGGCGTACGCAAGGGAGCCCCCCCCCTTGAGCTCAGACAAAATGGCAAAATAAAAACTTCAGTAGAAATTATGCGGGTTATTATTTTTGAAAATTATGAACCCTCCCCTTGAAAAAATTCTGCGTACGCCACTGTGTACTACATGCTTATCCTAAATATGAATTTTCTATGTATAATAGTTTAAATATTGAGTTAGTCCATCGAAGGGCTAACTCAATATTTAAATCACTTTATCACAATACTTAATCATGTTTTGTCATGTAAATGTTTAGTCTGTAAAAAACATGAGTCGTAATAAAAGGAATTGACAACCTAAAACTGTGGAAAACTGTACGAATTGTCTAAATCTAAAAGGATTTCACTTAAAAGAAGTTACATTTATAAACATTCTAGTAAAGATCTTTTGCGAAAAACACATATGGATTATTGGGGGGGGGGGCTGCTCCTGCAAATTCGATAGGCAACACCAAATATTTTTTGTGGTAGACGATTATTCTAGAAAAGTAGACGTATTTTTGATTAAGGATAAAACTGAAGCATTTGATTGTTTTAAACAATACTTGACTAGATCTGAAAGAGAATTAAATAGCAACTAGCTGCTTCGCACCCAGCCTTCGGTCTGGGTATTAATTTTTTTCTATTAAAGTTTTAGAACCACTACAAAAGATAAACGTATTAATTGAATTATTGAATGAATCTCTTCAGCTTCAGATTGTTAAGAAATAGGATAGTTTAAGTTACACATAACCCCAATTACAAATTTGTAGGAATATAGTATTACCACAGCGTAATGATGCTAAATTACACTACTTTCTGATCACGACAGGAACCAATTTTCAACGTGTTCTATATATATATATATATATATATATATATATATATATATATATATATATATATATATATATATATATATATATACATGCATGCAATGTCTTTGCGTGAAAATGTATTTCAAATAATTTTTATTCCTTAAATTTCGTTTTTATACATATTTTCATCACGTGTTTAAGATGCAAATAATTTTTTTTATTGCATACCCGATTTCCTCTTTTCATATAGAGGTTCCTTTTATGATGTACTTGAACACCGAGAAATAATCGAAATGAATTTGTTGGTTTAAGTCTTATAACGAATTACAATCTATCACGTACGCTTAATCTACAAAAGACATGAAATCTTTACGTTAGTTACTTTATGTTGCAGAACAGTTTGATTACTTATAGAAATTGGGACGTTATTAAATGCTTAGGTCAAATTTTGGTTATATTTTAAAAAATCGTAAAACAATATGTTGTTGCATTTGAATATTACTTGCATAGACTGCCTTTAAACGGAATATATTGGGGGGGAGGGAGAAATTTTAATCTCGGCAGTGAACGTTTGACGATATAAAATAATTTGGAATCTAAAACAAACTGTATTCATTTATATAAACAAACCACACATAAAAAGACACTGTTTTATGTATAGAGATAATATCTATACATTAAATAGTGCAGGTTGGTTTTCAGTGGCGGATTTGCAATTTTAGCGCTTTCTTCTTTGCTAAACTGAATGTCTGATCGTTATAAATTTGCTTTCATATTTCTTATAATTTTTTTAAAATTTAATTTTTGGCCCTTACATATTTTATTTCTTTTGGATCATTTTACATTCCGAGTATATTTTGCCAACGTTTGGTCGCCAACGGCAAAACATTTGGATGACGAGGGTTATCGCATCTGTTCCTATTTAGCCTAAACTTCAGTTCGATTAAAAAATAGTTGTGTAAAATGATAATTAAAAAGAAAAAAAAATGTACAGTAAGTATGCATTGAATAAAATAGCAATAGGCCATAAATCCAATGTAAATTAATCTAATGAAGCTATTAAAATAGCCGTGTTCTACTAAATTACTTATTTCTTACGTAAACAGACGTGAGCATAAGTTAACACCCATAGAAATTTGGTAGAAAGGCTTGACTGAACATGTGGATGCCCCCTGGCAAATAGGTAATAAAGAGCGAAGTATGGCAAACAGACCCCTTATATGAAACAACCGAAGGGTTATATTGCAGAAGGTATGGAAGACAAAGTGTGTTTACCTCATAAAAGTTTTTATGGACTGTACCAAAGTGGTACAGAATAGAATAATGAATATGAAAACAGATTTGTATCATTATGTTTTCGAAAGTTTAATAATTGTAACTGTGTATATATGTTGAATCAGAATGGGGGGGTCCTTCTGTTTGTGCGGATGGCAAAACAACAGAAGTATTAAAAAAGGGCACCTAAATTAACTAAAACTAAGCTAGAAGTTACCGGTTCAATTAAATATTTTCTTGAAGTAAATTTTGATTGCATTAATGGTAATGGTACAGTGGAGTCCGCTTCATGTGTTCGAAATCATTGGGCCCCGATTTTCTCTATTCATTTGGATGGTCGCTTTATGGGATCGTTACATCGGTGTTAATGTTATCCGTTTTCGAACCTCCAAAGGAATATTTACAATCGATTCAGAAGGAAACCATTCTTTTCCTTCCCTTCGCTGTTGTTTTAACTCCGAGAATTCTCCCTCTTCCTAGGGAAATGGGGAATGATCAAAGGAGTGGGACTTGACACGTTCCTGGAATCTTTCAGAAATACGCACGCCCTGCTGGTGGTCAAGGGTTGTCAGATAAGCAGAAGGCAACCCATTCTTATCGGAACTGAGAAGGAGCGTATGCACATTTTATGCCTTGCGCGCTTACGTGCAGCTTGTCCATAGAAGCTAGAAAGCAGAATGATTTCACATTAAAACGAAAGTTCGAATTTTTAAATCGTTTATGACAAGTTGATTATGAGGACGTACCATTTATCAGTGAGGTTCTTAGAACAAATGGTAGACAGTCAGCAATGTTTCAATTTTTTTAATTCTATACACAATTCTTATGTTTTAAAGGATAATATGCAATGCATAAATATAAGGTAAGTTTTTTCATTTTATTTTGAAACTTAGTACGTGTGAATTAAAAGGTGGGGTGGTAAATTGACCTGCATATCGTTTATTGTTATGAATCGTTTATTGTTATCAAAATCCCAAACAGATCCCATGAAGCGGAGACCACTGCGTCGCCGAACGATGGCCGAATGGTTAGGGTGCTGGCCTTCGGACCCGGAGTTCGTGAGTTCGAATCCTACTGTGGCATGGATGTTTGTAGCCGTTCAGAATCGGCTTTAAGCAGTAGTCTCATTAACTCTCGTGTTGCAAAAAGTAGACAGTAGCGCTCCAAACCAAACCAAAAATATACTTGCGTCAGAAATCGTATATTGAAAGATTAATCAAACGGTTTGAGGAAGTACCTAAAAGTTTGGTTAATTTGCCATTCAAGGTTGGAAATAATCTACCTTCCGAAATTAAAGAATCTGAGATAGAATGAAAAAGAACCTTGATTGGTTGTATGTCTTTTATTGCTAGTAGAAGTAGACCTGACATTCCATTTGGAGTAAATACGAGGTCCGTTATACCTACAAACATGTATGTATTCTTGTAGATATTTTTAATTATGTTTGTAATACAAAAGTTTGTATGATAAATATGTCAAACGTTAACAATTATTTTTTTAAAGCTTTTTCCGACGCAAAGTGGGGTTGTAATTTAACTTTTAAACAGTCCACAAGTGGTTATATTATATATTTCTGTAATGTTCCAATTTTATGGAAATCGAACAAAAATTTGCAATGGAATCTGAATTCATTGCACTTAAAGTGTAAAAGATCTATTGTGGTTTTCTCAAATGCTCTGGAAGAACTTTAACTCATTTTCGGTGAAAAGATTACCAACTCAATTTTAGAATAATCACAGTGCTTTATATTTTTCTAAGAAAAACGTTGAGAATATGAAAACCAAGCATATAGATATTAAGAATAAATTTATTAGGCAAATTTTAAACGAAGAGAGAATTCTATTCTATTATGTTAGAAGTTGGCTGATTTTTTAACTTGATGGAGGATAGGTTATAACTTTTTGTTCAAAACCTACGTGGAAATTAGGACGTCACTCATTGAGTTTCGACCGAAAATGTGTGCAATTCTCGATGGTTGTTCCAATCTATAAAAAGGAATGTGAATCACTAGGGTCACTGCGTATTTCTTTCCTTGAGTGTGTTGCAGAGGGTATACGTGTTAAAAGATGCGCCGTATATTTATCTCAGTTTTATTCTTCGTCGTTTGTTTTTCTGCGAACAGTTCTGTTTCGGAAATTCTGATCCCCACTAACACTCGTCCGAATAGATTAAATTTCCCAATAATCGCAGAAAGAACTCCCCCCCTCATACAATTTTTTCCTCTCTGATTATGCGGGATATTCTTCTTGAAGTTCAGTATAATTCACGTACTTCCAAAGGAGCAATCTTTTTTTTTTTTTTTTTTTTAAATATTCCTTAGAATAAAGCGTTTTATCCTTTCTTCGACGACTATTGAATGACTCAAGTAAATTATTTAATTTTCTAATAGATTTTCCTTTTCTTGTATGCATCTACGGGTTTTGGACGATGTTTGTTTGTTTTGAAGTAGCCATTCTAAAGGCCCCTTCACACTAGGGTCCACTGCAAGCCATCACCACCGCCTGGAGGGGGTAGGGTTTATCGTGGTCGATGGGGGCAGACGATAAAATAGCCTTGGCAGACGATAGCTTCGGAGACGGTTTTCTCCAAAGATCAATGGCATCCAGATGCGCTACTAAAGTGAGCAGTAGATCTTAAGGACGAATCCACGTGTTTGTCTCATTTAGTGGCCGAGAATGTGGATGCAACCAGTGAACCATTGTTCGAGGTCACCATCAGGAAGTGGTGAACAATTGGCCACAGTGTGGAGGCTACATAAAATTTTGTTAACTGAGTCAAACGACTTTAAAAATGTTGCCAGACCAGTTTAACTAAAATAAGACCATAAACGTGCGTTTTGCATTTTAATGCAAACAATTTTAATTCGTAACCTTAATAATCGGACAATTTTAGTCCGATTCTTTTTGTGAGACTATTTTTCTTCTGTCATCATAAGATGTTCTTTTTTAAGTTAACTGTGATTTTTTGAAAGTGTATTTAATATCCAATTCACATAGTGTACCAATAAAAAAAAAGAATAAAATCTAAAATTTGATTCAATTACATTTTTGTTCAGGGTAGAATTTTGTTTTTAGAGCAAATAAGTATAAACATAAAATTATTTATTCAAAAGTGAACCGAAAACCGAAATTTTTTATTTTTGGAGGAATGAAAACCGAAATTGAGCTAATCTATATTTTTCAGCTCAACCAGAACGGAAAAAAACGACGTTTTCTAAGCCCTAATTTTGTTGAAGCAAACGACTTTAAAAATGTTTTCAAACATGTTTAATCAAAATAAGTCTCTCCATAACGCAGACGATTACGGTTAAGAATATTAAACGAACATACTTCCAAAACACATACAGGTCTTTTTATTTTGATTTCATAAATTTCTGATAGTTTGTAAAATGTATGAAATATCAAAGTATCCGATGATTTTTGTAGACTCTATATAAGAAAACAAATTTTTCTTATCAAAACAAACATATCTGTATATGTTTTATTTAAAATTATTACAATACAAGCATATAACCCATCATATGACGGGATTAGTAAAATTTTTAATATTCCAGAACTGTTAAGTATCTTATGAGGCAGGTAAAAACTGGTTTGTTTTTTGGCTGAGAATTATCTGGTTCACTCTCAATAATTTATTTATCTTCATACTCCTCTAGAGTCTCCCGATCCTGTAATGCAGTTTAGAATCACGTTGAATTCATTGAGTCAAACCGCGTGGTTATGTATAACAAACAAACACACAAAAGAACAAACTTCTTAATTTCCAAATATATATAAATTAAAAGTTAGATATTTATGAGTCCGTGAAATAGACTCCTAGACTTTATGAAAAGAATTTGTTGCTAATAACGGTGGTAAAAGTTTCATTGCCACAAAAATAATCGATGATTCAAATTAAAATGATCACGTATGTACCTAATCTATTATTGAAGCCAAATAGAAAAGAAAATCCTTTACGTCATATCTAAGTTCAGCGATAAAAGATATTAAAATAGTGTAGACGATATTTAAATAGTTTAAAATAGGAAACGATTAAAATAAGATGTTTAAAGGAATGACGTCACAATGCTAGAAAAATTGTTATTTTTCCTATTTATGAAGTGATAAATGGATAAATTGAATCGCCTGCTCTTAACCGGGGAAAATAGGGCTCGAAATAATGGCATTAAACTCTCGAAAAGGGGGGAAACGGTTGGATTTCGAACGTCTTACAGACGACAGTATTTTTTGATGTGATATGAGGCATATTTATACCCATTTATTTTAGAATCGGGTCGATCGTTTAGGAGAAGATAAACTTTATTCGCTTTGGATGGATGCCTCTCTATCCGTTCCAGGTCCAACCGCTTCATAAATCGGAGGACAGACGGACAGATACCTTGGGCTATTATTATATAGGGGACAAAAGATGCAACAATTTGTTGCTTACAAAATATTAAAATAAATACCTCGGAAATCGTATAAAGTTTGAAATTACCGCCCACAATAAGATAATACGATCCTGGGACGAGATTCTTGTTCTAGAAGGCATCGACTTTCGTTGAGGGATAATCTCCTATAGTGAATGAATCAATAGTAATTGAAATTTGTTACCAACCTTACAGAGCGAGGCAGGATGACATTCTACTTTGTACCCACGTCTATCTAATCAGTTTCTAGATAGATTTTTAAAACATTTTGTGAAATCCATTTATCTCTATTTGCGACTTCATTTTTAAAATGTCCTTGGAAAACGATATCATTGAATTGGATTATTTCACTTTCCCCACTGAAATGGAAAGTGGCAACCTAAATATTTTTACCCTTACTTCTCTCCAGGGTTTTTTAAAATAAATTATTTGAAAATAGCCGTAGCAAAATGTTGCAAGTCTAGTTTTAGTGCGAGTATTTACGTCCAAGTTTTGTTCACTCTTGAAATGGCTGCAGCGGAGGAATCTTGCAAATTTAAGAGACGAAACCCAACAACTCTTCCATTGTCCTTGTAATGAAAATTTTTCATATTCCTTCATTACATATTTCCCTTGTGGGATTTATATATTTTTTAACCTACATTTTGCGTCTTTTTTTCGCATATTGCCCCTTGCAGGTGCAGCTCTATCTGTTTTCTCACGGGTGCAGCCTGTCTCTTCAAACAGAGC
Source organism: Pardosa pseudoannulata (assembly GCA_032207245.1). Classification (NCBI taxonomy): domain Eukaryota; kingdom Metazoa; phylum Arthropoda; class Arachnida; order Araneae; family Lycosidae; genus Pardosa; species Pardosa pseudoannulata. The sequence goes on from JAGEOH010000195.1 coordinate 18,671, forward strand.
CGACCCCGATCTGGGATTCAGTTTCGGACCGAGCGTCTCATTCTGGCCAACTGCAGCCCTTTCGACCATCGACTCCTATTCTGACAGTTCTGTAGCCATCACTTTCGGTTTGAGATAAACATCCGCTCCTTTTGAAAAGAGCCGCGTTGTGGTGTTTTGCCAAGCTCCGCTCCGCATCGTTTTTGGCGAATGTTCACCACCGGAGTTGCGCCTCACAGCGATTGGGTTTTTGTTCTCCGCTCGCCCTTTCTCGACGTTTCATTGGTCAGGGCCGCGACAACCCGTCGCTCTCCCGGAGAGTGCGGTGTTTTCTTGGCGCCTGGCAACCCTCTTGCTGGCTGTGTTTCGGCGTTTTTGGCGTGAGCGAAGCCTAGAAGTTTTTGATAATTTGGCTGGTCAGAGAGAGATTTTTTTAAGACCTTTGCGGACGTTTTTGGTCCTGCCACCTTTTTCGTTGGAGCCCACCTCTTGGTCCCGATGCTGCGACGTTCCTGTAGTTATTTTTCCATCTGCACATTTATCGCCGTAACAAAATAAACCTCCCATAACCACTAAAGGATCATTGCAGAAGTAGACTACAATTATTTTGCAATTTGGAATAATAAAAAATAAATGCCTGGATCTCAAGTCAGAGCCTTCTTTGTCTGCCTTCACTCATCTTGACTTAACACTTTACTACTGGTCCTGACATTCTACGTACCCTTCCTATGCTCCAACTCCTTCAGTATAGTCCTCCCTGGAAAAATGATTGGATATCCTATACCCATCCATGTCCGGGCTTCTTCAAAAGCGAGACCAATGATATCATTTATCAACTGCCCACATAGTTAAACATTCTGTGCATGATCTTGTTTTGACCGATGGTTCTAGGATTTGTATGTAACGCTGCTCTATTTTTACAGCTGAATGTAAAACACATCTCGCACAGGAAGAACCGACACTTTAGAGTGTGCATCGACTCAGAATCTCTGCACCCGATTATTAATGACGTCATAGGACGGGATCAGTAAAATTTTTAATTTTCCAGAATTGTAAAGAGGCAGGAAAAAAAATGGTTTGTTTTTTTAGCTGAGAATTATCTTTCAACAAAAATAATCGATTAAAATTATCACGTATGAACTTAATCTATTATTTAAGTCAAATAAAAAAGAAAATTTTTTGCGTAATATATAAGTTTAGTGATAAAACGTATGGAAATAATGCAGAACACATTTAAATAATTTAAAATAAGAAATGATTAAATGAAATGGTTAAAGGAATAAAGTCATAAGGCTAGAAAAAAAATTGTTATTTTTACCTATTTATTATTTGATAAATGGATCAATGTAATCGGTTGCTCTTAAAATGGGGCTTGATATAATGGCATTAAACACTCGAAAAGAGGACGGGGTGGATTTCGAACGTTTTAAAGACGACAGTATTTTTTGCTGTGATACGAAGCTTATTCGTACCAATTTACTTCAGAATCGGATCTATAGTTTAGGAAAAGATAAACTGTACTCGCTTTGAATGTTGCAAACCCTAACTCGTTAAAAATCCTATATGGATGCTCTGTCCATTACAGGTCCAACAGCTTCATAACTTCGAGGTCAGATAACTTAGGCTATTATTACATTACGTGAAGAAAGTTTAAGGATACACGACATGAAATGTTTATGTGGCCAGGGACATCCGTAAAGCAATACGCAAATTTAATAAAATAAAAATTATAAAAAGTTGAAAAAATAGTAAAAATTTATTTAATAATAAAACAACTTTCGGAATAAGAATTTAAAAAAAAAAGTAGAAAATATTAAATTTATTAGACATTAAAAAAAAAAAAGTTGCATCGGGGATAGAACCGTCAACCCAAGAAATACGACGATCAAGTGGGCGGACATTCTACCAAACGTACAGCGCCTGCACGTTGTGAGCGAACTAATTAGAGTATATGAAGGTTCAAGTAGAAACAGTCCAGAAATTTAAATATTACTCTCCGCCTTTGCCATCCTATCAAAAATGAATTTCGTACAGAATAAGAGGAAGGATAAGGCTTGAAATAATAGCATTAAACGCTCGAAAAGGAGGGATGGGGTGGATTTCGAACTCGTTTTCAATTTTGCTAACCCTAACTCGTGAAAAATCCAATATGGATGCCTGTATCCATTCCAGGTACAACCGCTTCAGAAATTCGCAGACAGACAACTTAGGCTATTATTATATAGGGGATATGCAGAAGATGTATACCTCGTTTATATAAACGAGGTTTTACAGTACTGCATTGTGCCTGGTTCCAGCACATGCGGGGATCCTCGGGAACGAGCTTGCGAATGAAGCAGGCAATGCCTATGAAAATCCCCCTTTCAGACTTGAACTGTGCCTGTTGCGTTGTTATGTGGAAGAATGAGTGCACATCAAGGTCAGCAATAACCTTCACAACATTACTGGAAAACATTCGCTTTTGCCCGGATAATGTTAGTCGTAAGCATGACACAACTCGTCTCGCACATAGTTACTACCTTCTAAACGAACCTTACATATACTTATCTCTTACAGCCTGCCTTCTATGGCACTCGGCATCCTAACCTAAGGGATTGACTGGATGAACCCCCGCATTCCTTTCTTTGGTCAATTTAACTTGTTTTTTATGAATTGTTTTTAGTACTTTTTCCATTTTTAATTTTAAAATTTATTTATTGCTTTCACCTTCTAATGTTTCATCATTTTACCTTTTACGGACCTTTCCTGTGTACTTATACAGTAGACATTTCTATAATTATTTTAAAGTGGTACGGTTTTTACCTTTGCCTGTTCTGTTTCCTGACTAGGGCACTTTATCTGTTGGCGCCTATGTCCTAAATGGGACCAACCAACCCACCTTCTTTGAGAAGCGAATGCGAGAGTTAATAGGATTGAAACAATATTGAGCATGCTTTGCCTTTGAATGGGATTCCCCCATTTTTCATTAATCGGGGTCAAACGGACCCCTTTTATTCGAAAAGTACACTGGAATAACATTCATTCATTTTTAGACATTAAGTTTGTTGTAATGTACTTACAACCTAAACACCATTGTTCGGTTGCACAGAAAGAATATTAAACTTTATATTGCCCATATATTTTTCTTCATACATTCATACATTTATTCCATTTATTCTGTACTTTCATTTACAAATAGATCCTCGTTTATCATAATCACTTATTTATGTCTTCTATTTACACTATAATTATTACATAAAGAACTATTACTTAGTAACAAGGTTAGATTATTAACAGAGGCCTAAGTTAAGTGACTGTAAATATTATTTTATAAATTACCTCCACACAGGCAGGGGCTTTTCTCACGTGATGCGTCGGTCCTTCAGTTGGTGCAGAGGGACAGGTAAAGGCTTTCCTCTTACGGTGAGTCGGTCCGAGTGTTCGGACGCACGGAACGAGTCGGTGCTGGTGGATTCTTGTCCCACTTCTCTCGAATCCCGACTTCGACTGCTCTCCTTAACTTCGTTTCCAAAATCCTCACCTCGATTTTAACGCCCCTTTTTTCTTCCTTTCCAATCGTTTGTTTTCGGGAAATTTTCCCACATCTGCCTCACCTTCGGGAGTGCAGGTGGGCTCATTAAAGTAGCCCCCTTTGTGCAAGCTGACATTACATTTTAGCCCCTGCTCTCATTACTCACGGTTACATCTCTGTGCGAGCTTGACCGTTAAGCTGCCATTCCGTGATCTATACCTTCTATGCGGGGGTTCCTAAGCTAGACGTGCACAATTAGAGTCCTAAATTCCTCTAAGAAATCTCTCCCACGGCTGTGCATGCACGTGCAGACCACCGTGGAAAAGTACTTTGGTACAAAGTTGTTATAATAATAAATAATAAAAAAAATATTACAATATCGGAAAACATATATAGATAACTTGAACTGAATTTCTCTCTAATCCAGGTTTCTTTTTCAATTCAGGCGCATGGGGGACAAGTTTCTTGATACAGCGGACTCCGCTTAATGCGATACGTTTGGGACACCCTGATTTTGATAACAATAAACGATATGAAAAAATTAGATAAATCCCTCCCTTTAATTTCCATTTACTAAATTTCAAAACAAAATGAAAAAAACACATCTTATATATATGTACTGTATATTATCCTTTAAGACATAAGAATTGTATACAGAATTTAAAAAATGGATCCATTGATGACTGTCTACCATTTTTTCTAAGAAGATCATCGATCAATGGTTCGTCATCATCATCAACCTGCCATGACGATTTAAAATTTCGATCTTTTGTTTTTAACGTTAAATCATTTCGCTTTCTGGCTTCGCTATCGACAAGCCGCATGCAAGCGAGCAAGGCATAAAATGTGCATACGCTCCTTCTCAGTTCCGATGAGAACGTCTTGCCTTCTGCTTATCCGACAACCACCGACCACCGGCAGGGTGTGCGTATTTCTGAAAAATTCCAGGAACGTGTCACACCTCACTCCTTTGTTCATTCTCCATTTCCCTGGGTTGAAGAGGAAAAATTCTCGGAAATTCAAACAACAGCGAAGGGAAAGAAAAGATTTGGTTCCTTCGGAATAGATTGTAAATATTCCTTTGCCAGTTGTAACGAGGTTCGAAAATGGATCCCATTCACCGACGTAATGATCCCATAAAGTGATCATTTTAACATACAAGTGAATAGAGAAAATCGGGATCCAGTGATATCGATAACAATAAGCGATCGATAACATGAACCGCGATCCCACTGTATATATTTCGTAGAATGTCTTGATTCTGCATCATTGGACATCACACATGTAGGAGATGGGAGCCGTCAATGACAAACTTCATAAAAACTGCAATAGGAAACAAGAACAGTAAACACGAACACTAAAACAAAAGAAAGTGAATCTGTAGGTGTATCTCCCAGTATCGATAGTACAGGTTTTCCTTTTTCAAAGATGGAAATCAGATTTACATTTACCAAAAAAAAAAATCTAGTCCCATGTTCAGTAAGAACCGCTTTTCGCAAAGGTACGGATTTTTTAATATTCTAATACAATAGATGTTTATGGGTATAAAAGTGAAGAAATGGATTCGTAATATACTTTTGTGGGTGGAAATCCCTCGGATTTTTTTTAACAATCAGAAAATAAATCGGAACTTTTCGTTTGCCGACTCAACAGGACTGTGGTGGCATGTCTCTTTTCTTGTTTTTGACTCGATCCTTTAATATCATTCTGTTGCTGCAAATTCTTGCATTAGCAAAAGGGGTTGTTTGAAAGAGGAAAAATGCGGACAGATAATGGTTGGCAATGCAGTAGCGGTTTCAATTTTCTCACGATAAGTGGGTGCTCGGCTTCGTTCCCAAGGGAACAGTCCCACCTGTGGAACTTAATAAATAGCGCCACTGGAAACGGAGACGCTATCTCCGAGACACCAACCACACGTAAGTACTTATTCCATTCTGGAACGAATAATAATTTTAGATTTCTTTCTTAAGGGGGGGGGACATCACCTTTAAGCAACTTCAAAATGAGGAATTTTTGTTATTTTTAGATTTGCCATAACTTTCTTTCTTGTTATGGAAATGACTCGGAAATTTTAGGAATTGTTCTCTGAATGTAGTTCATTATTTTCCTGTATTTACTTTGTTTCTGGTAAATAAGAACTTTTTTATATAATAAAATAAAAGTGCTTGTTTTGAAAATTTAAAAATGTTGCTGTCCCACAGCACGCACTCTTACAGCAACACAAACTATATTTCATCAAAAACTATTGCATTTTTATAAACAAGAAACATTAGGTATTATTCTCCACCTATTTAAAATTTAAAAGTTATCAGAAATGTTACACTGCGAGAATGAATTTTTAAAAAACCTAAAATAACGTAGAAAAATTAAATTTCAAATATAATAAATACCACATAAATTTAAAAAAATTTCAAAAAAGTAGGTGGTGTTTCATTGTAGTACTATAATGTACTTACCTTGAAAATTATAGATCCATACGTGCAACAGTTTTTATTCTAGAGTGCTCGCAAGTTTGAAAAACATCATTTTCAGTAACGTGCATTTGAAAGTTAAAACTTTAGATATTTTCATCCTATTATCATAAAAACATTTGATAAAATGGTTTCAAATTGCCCATATGTATTCATTGTCCCTTCTGTTTCTAATATTTTTACTTTTATAGCAATTTTATCTTTTTCTTGCTTTGCAAGCCACTGACGTAAGCACGATTTCAACCGAACGAATCAGCTGTTGTATGTAAATACTCTTGCATGATGACCAATTTGTTAAGACAGTTCTTGCATAACACGACCATCATTAAATTCACAAAAGGCATCATTTACCACTATGTGAACAATATTTGAATCGCAGACAGAAGTTTTAAGGAATACTTTCGAAATTAAAGAGTAGGATTCTGTGTATAATCTCCTAAACATTTTAGGAGCAAAGCTAGCGTGCGAAGATCTTTAAACATGTTTTTAATTATTTGTTATAGAAGATAGAATTGACATTTTATAAACAAAAAACGCTGAGGTTCATTTTCCACTATTAATATTCTAAAGTATTTCATTACCTTTACACTAATATGATACAAAATTGCAAAACTGACATAACGAATATTTACATGTATAATCCTATAAAATTTAAATATGTTCATATAATGAAACATTGAAGTGCTGTTTTGTTGTTGATACTATATATGGAAAAAATAAATGAATTATTGAATATTTTTTAGTGTGTATAAATATGAAAATATACAGTATTATATATACTGTAAAACACTATTAAAGTTTATTAAATTTTAGTTTACCTTTGTTAAAATTATATTAAAACAGTTTAAAACTCTCCTGCTGCATACACTACAGAGTTAGTAAAACCCGTTATATCTTAAAACAATTTCAACGCTAAAAGTGATGACACAACGGCAGGGATAAACAGAACACCAGCTGGGTGATTTAAATGTCCCATGCTGCCAGTGTTTCTTTTTTATGTTATAGTTTTACAGGTTCTAATTCGAATGTTTCAATGGAATTTGTTTCAAACGATTCAAAAAATTCCAAAGGTTCTAAAAATGCAAAAAACAAAAGGTTTTTTGAACGTTTAAAGGCGATGTGTCCCCTTATGGGACTGCTCAATCGACAAAATTAGATTTTTCAGAAAACAAAAGTGTACGTGAAATGAGATCGGGTTTGGAATATTTTAAATCATAAAAAAATTCCAATATGGACAGGAATTGTGAATAAAAACGTGTCAGATGTTGTCTCTAACAAAACTTTAACGTCATTTTTCTCAAATTGTGTTTTTGTCACTTAACGCACATGTTATCTCAAAAAGATTTTAATATTTTTTCCTCAAGTTTTTACAGGTGGTATACAATTTAACTTTCTTTCATTTTAATGAGGTTAATTCATAATTAATTGGTATTAAGTTTTTAAGATTATTAAGGTTTTTAACGAGGAGTCCTTTTTAATAAGGTTTTGATATTCTTTATTGGACCTCCATTTTCTTTTATATTTCCGAAACTATCTTTTTTTGCAATGATAATTTTTTAATTTGTGAGGAAAAAATTCACTTTTTTCAAATATTTTTTTTAACATATAAATATCTTAAATATATACACATTTAGGTTCCAAGTTGTTTTGAGATATTGTAGTAAGTTTTAAAACTATAAGTTTGTCTTAAACTTTTAATAACTAACTTTTAACTTAATTCAACCTAATTTTTAATAATTATTTTTATTAATCCTGCGCGATATAATTTTTGTTAACAACAAAGTGTCGTTTTTTTCAAACTTTCTAACAAAAATATTTTGTTTCAAAAATGAATGAGGTGTATAAAGATAATGTGTTCTAGATATGTTATGTTTGTAAAACCGGTAGGTTTCAAAGTATGTTACGATAATCAGGGCCTCACGGGCGGATCAATTATTAAATTTTAAAGGATTTAATTAACAAAATTAAAAATATATTTTGTTCGTTTTTCAAGTAGTATTTCATGAAACCTTATTCAGAAATGAAATAAAACAATTAAAATGTGAACAATTTTATCTAAAACGCACTCCAGTTTACTTATTGACATAACTCCAGTCACTTTTATTACTCATTACTTACTTTTAATGAAACAATTTTACATTAAATTATTATTGCAGATTTTATTCTCTTATTAGAAACGATCAAAGTAAATCCAATGTTCAGTTTCAAGTTTTAGTATTTATTTATAAATAGCTCGTAGCATACATAAAGGAATTTAGGATGGTTTACAGTCATTAAAGGAACCTAATACTGGAATGACAGTTTATAAGAATCATTAAGAAAATAATTTACAAAATACGAAAGGAATAAAAGCATTCATCTTATATGTTATATAACATAAATGAATCATAAATTAAACATTTCGGCCAGTCATAAAGAAATAGGAGCACTTTTGATTCTATTTCCGAAACTTAGATACAACTGTTATTTGCATAAGAATTTTATTATTTTTTTTCTCTTTCTTCATTTTGTCTTAAAATCGACGAATAGCTATTTGTCAATCTTACCTATGCTATTTTGTTTACATAAAAACTCAATTTCAAGTGTTACAGTTTACATCTTTGATTATATGTAGATTTTTGACATTCGACTGTGCTACAAAAGTATGGAAACAGGAAAAAATGAGTATAAACGTTCCTCCAAAAATATTCGTTTGTATCCTCTTTTATAAATTATTATTTTTTGCCTTGAAAGGAGAGTGGGGGTGGGGAACTGCCCCATTTTACCTTGATAATATTTTTACATTTTTTTCGACTTTTAAGAGTGGTATGACTTGATACAGGTTTCAAATCAGTCGAAGAAACCAAATTTGCTTCGTTGCTCTGAACTCGAAAAAACTAAATATTTTAGTTCAGAGCGAAAAGATGTTAAAATATTCCAAGTACTTGACCGCTGTTCAAACAGGAGCTGGTTGTTAGGTCATAAAGAATCTTTCCGAGTCATTGGCTTCCGAATTTCTTGGTTAAGATGGCAGGACTCGGTGAACACGCCTTAAGTTGGATAAATTGAAAATAAGTAAAATGGAATCGAAAAGGCAATTTTGTACAAAGTATATATATATATATATATATATATATATATATATATATATATATATATATATATATATATATATATATATATATATATATATATATATATATGAATGTGTGCCTGTCTGTATTCGATAGAATCATAAATCATCCATCCAATCGCCGTGAAAATTAGGAAATTTTTAGGTACATCCCTAAGAAGGTTTTTGAAAATTTTTAAACTTCGAAATCCATTCCTTCCCCTTTTTCAAGCATGTCAGTCCTTATCTCAAGCATTATTTCCCCCGGTTAATGGCAAACGATTCATTTTTTTAATTTATCGCACCTTGACTAAGCGAAAGGAGCAACAATTTCTAGCAATGTGACGTCATTCCGTTAATCCCATGCAATTGTTTTAAGCGCCGTTTTCCTCGGTCAAAAGCAGGAGATTAAAATTTTCAATTTATCACAATAATAAATACATGAAAACGATATTTTTGGTTATCCTTATGACACCATTCCTTTAAATATCTCATTTATTCATTTCCTATTTTATATTATAATTTAAGCATCGTCTGCTTAGTACTTCGATTTGAACTGGAAATTGAGATATAAAGTGATTCACTTTCATTTTTAAGTGAAGAATAAAAACTGAATATTGAATATTGTTATAACACGTTTATAATAGAAATATATAAATATGCCAGTGACTCGAACTGCACTGTGATAATTTAGAGAGTTATGCACGAAAAATAAATCTTTGTTTAAAAGGAATATATTAGGTTCACCGTAGCGAAGCACGGGCAAACTTGCTAGTAATTTATAAAATCTTCCAAGATTCTAATAAAGGGTCTTATGTGTTCTTTCCGAAGTCAGTACTCGTTGGCTTTGTTCTCAACGTTATGAGTATTGTTTCGGATCTTCGGAAATATTCATCTGCGAAATAATGACACTATTTTCAGTTTTGTAACAAAATCCATCCTCTCTTCCGCACTCTTTATTCCCACCAAGCCATTTATTTTATGTGCCACGCCTATCCTGCCACCTCTTCAGTTTTTTCGACATTTTTAAGGCCAAATGAATTGGGATTTTAGAAGGGTAACTTTCCGTTTCTAATCCTTTCCATCTGCTGAATTTGGGTTTCATGCTTCTGTCCGAATTGGGCTGCAAGAAATTCTGGACGTGTCGCATTCCATTGGCTTCGAAACATCCTTTTTTTCCGGTTCAACTATAAATATATATACAGTGGTCACCGATTAACACTAGAATTACGGAAGGAGTCATTTTGACACCTATTGAACTTTTATCTCTGACAGCTCTTCTATTTCTTTTGCAAATATCTTAATCCTTTCTTGACTTTCCTCAATCATTGTGATTTACAAAATAGTCAAGATTTCAAGAAAATCGTATTTTTATTTTAACCCTAACAAATGATTATACCTAGAAATACGGCAGGCTATATATTGATGTTGAAGACAACTTCATAATGACTCATTCACTGTTTTATTAGAAGAACTGGAAGCATCCATAGCGTTGTCGTACGTGAGGGGGCATTAGCAGCCAAGGGCTTACCAAGTCTTAGTTTGGGGTCCAAGACTTGGGGACCAAAGTCTTTTCATGAAACTATGAGTAGAGATAGGTTTCCGGAAGTTATGAAATTTCTTCGTTTTGAAAATAAACTAACAAGGTCTTCGCGTTTGCAGCGTGATAAATTTACACTCATATCCGAGTTATGGAATACTTTTATAGAAAACTGTAAGCTTTGCTACAAACCAAATGAAAATATTACGTTTGATGAACAGTTATTCACTACAAAAACAAGATGCCGTTTTTTTGCAGTATATGCCTAACAAGCTCGATAAATTCGGAATAAAATTTTGGCTAGAAGTAGATGTTAGGACATATACTTATTAAACGGATTTCCCTATTTAGGAAAAGATGAAACGAGACCAAGTGATCGAAGTTTAGGAGAGAACGTAGTAAATCGTTTCATTGATCCTACATAACTGCAAAATGTGTATATTTTTAAAAACACTGTAGTTGTCATAATTTGCGTTATTTTAATTTATTTTTCCCAAATATATAATATAGTATAGAGAAATAGGCAGATATCTTATGAAGGAGTCAAAATGACACCCGCCTTAATTCTAGGTATACAAAGAACACCGTAATTCTAGTGTTAATGGAATCCATTAGGGAGACCGTGAATTAGATAACAATAAACGATTGATAACATTAAACGATATAATCAAAATGAGATAAATTTATACCCCCCCTTCCTTTAATTTACATGCACTAAATTTCAAAATAAAATTAAACTCGCCTTATATTTATGTACTGTATATTATTCTTTAGAACATAAAAATTGTTTACATAATAAGGAAAATGGATGAATTGTGCGCTGCAGCATTGCGCTGATTCACTTTTGGTAGCCTGTCACAGATTTAGAGTTTCGATCTTTTGTTTTAACGTTCAATCACTTCGCTTTCTGGCTTCCCTGTCGACAAGCTGCACGTAAGCGAGCAGGGCATAAAGTGGGAATACGCTCCTTCTCAGTTCCGATAAGAATGGGTTGCCTTCTGCTTATCGGACAACCTTTGACTACCGGCAGGGTGGGCGTATTTCTGAAAAAATCCAGGAACGTGCCGTTTCCCACTCCTTTGTTCATTCCCCATTTCCCTAGATGGAAGAGAGAGAATTCTCGGAAATCCAAACAATAACGAAAAGAGAGAACATTGTGAATATTCCTTTGCCAATTAAAATGAGGATCCCATGAACCGATGTCACGGTCCCATCAAGCGATACAAGAGAGAGTCGGGCCCCAGTGATGTCGATACCATTAAGCGGAGTCCACTGTCTATCGGTTCTCGTTCCGCCAAAATAGCGGTTTTTGGTTCAGATCCAAGTGAATCCTTTTATTTTATTAATCTTCAGATTTGTACTCAAAATAGAATTTTATCCTAAACAAAAATTGCAATTCTATCGAAATTTACAAGATTTTATTCTTTTTTTTAATGGACTCACTCTGTGAATGCCAGCCTGTACGATACGATCATGCGCATTTTTATCCATTATTTCACAACTGCACTTCTGCAAATAGTTTCATGCAAAACTGAAACAGAAATCGAAACGTGGAGTTAGGTTTGGTCTACTGTCTACATTTTTATAATACGAGAACTCATGAGAGCGGGACCCTAACCGTTCGGCACCATGGACATGGAATGACCGTAATTACATTAAATTAAAAATATTGATAAGTTGGTTACAGTCGCGAAATGGTTGGAAATATATCGAATATTTTCGGTTCGATCAAAATAACGGTCTTTCGGTTTCGATTCAAAGTCCTGAAAATAAGAAACTGTACGATTTCATTCTAACAATTCCACGCAGTAAAGCAGACATTTCCATAACGGATGAAGCGGTTGGACTTAGAATGGTTAGAAGCATCGATATTGGATTCTAGATGAGTTAGGGTTAGCAAAATTCAAAGCGAATAAAGTTTATCCTCTCCTAAAACATCGATCCGATTCTAAAATTTATTTTAAAATCGGATACTGTCGTCTTTAAAAAATTCGAAATCCGCAACTCCCCCCCCCCTTTTCGAGCGACGAATGCCATTATTTCGAGCCCCGTTTTTCCCGGTTAAGAGCAGGCGATTCCATTTATAGCATAATAAATAGACAGAAAAAACATTTTTGTTCTATCATTATGACGAGCCGAACAATGGCCGATTGGTTAGGGTGCTGTCCTTTGGTATCGGAGTTCGTGGGTTCGAATCCAACAGTGACATGAATGTCCGTAGCAGTTCGGAATCGGCTTTAAGCTGTAGGCCCCGGTCTCATTAGCCCTCGTGTTTCAAAAAGTAGACAGTAGCACTCCAAACCAAACCTCTATCATTATGACGTCATTCCTCAATGACGAGTCTCCCGAACGTAATCGCTAAAATGCCGGCTTCGGTCAAAAGTCACGGAAGCTTCCACGAGGTCAAAGCCCCTCCTTAAAAAATGTCGAAAAGCCCCGACTCGCCAAATTCTAGGCTTTTTATACCTGGGGGTCAGTGACGATTCCAGTTACCCGAGAATTCCAGCTAAGGTTACAGCTCGTTTTATTAGTTGAATTCTCGTTCGCTAGCTGTCCCGATTCCGGAATTCTCGATGCAATCAACCGGGATCATGACCGCAACCGATCAGAGGAGTGACGCCTATTCGACCGAACTGTCGACATCCCAGACACGGCGTCAACGCGCTATTGTAGCCGGATCGAAACAAGAGGTCTTCAGATCATCTGATTTCGGTCGTTAGTTCTGGACAAAGGGGTCTTTACAGTATACAGAAATTTGTTGGCCAAAAATCATTAGCGGAATCGCGAAAAACCACAAAAATCGGACCATCCTTCTTCACCACGGCAATTGATTGTTTGAAGGATAAAAATATCCCATTTGCCCATGTTCTCCCGATTAATGGGCTTTTTTTTCTTCCCTTATGTGTCACACAAAAATACCGATTTTCATCCCCTGAAGATGCCGTCGATGTCATGTGTCTGAGATAGAGCGGAAAAACTGCTTCAAGAATCGGATGGAAAAGTGTAGGAGAATATTTTGAAAAGCAATTAAACAATCTGTTCCCCAAACTTTCTTTTTCGTTCTAATTTTTGTAAAAACTTCGTGTTACATATAAAGAACATAAGTCTCCCATGTGTTGCTTTATTTATATAATTCCTTAAGACAATGAAAACGTGAAAAACCATTTAAAGTTTCCTTATTCTATTTTTAAAAGGGAATGAAATTTAAATATGTGCCCATTAGAACTAAAAGATTCGTTAGTCCAAGTACATCGATTTGGGAACTTTTTGGAGCAAGCAATCGGAATTCCACTTCTTTCAATGTGAAGAGAATGTTCTTGTGAAGCCTTATTTTTATCACTTCCATTTTAAATAATATTGTGTAAGATTCGAGTTTTATGATTCTAAATGAAATCTGTTTCTTCCGCCAGACGTAACAAGATGTTGAAAGCAGCAGGGATCCTTTTGGTGAGTACCCTTTCCTTAAACTCCCTTAAACATTCAAAATTTTCGATTTTTCAATATATATACAGGGTGTTTCAAAAATGACCGGTATATTTGAAAATCCATAAAAACTAAAAGGGAAGCGATAGAAATTCACAGTTTATTGCAATATGCTTGGGACAACGGTAAATGTTCTAGCAAACAAACTTTCAAAATGAGCCGCATAATTTCACAACAGATGGCGCTACAAACTGAAAAATCTACTATATTTTCTACATATTCACCATGTGCAACAATAATATGGTTTAGTCTCAGAACGAAATTTTCAGAAACCCGTGTCAACGTCTCAGGCCAAGCATTCTTCTGTTCTAAAGAATAAACCATTTTTTAATAGCAAACTTGCAATTTGCGAACACTATACGCTTGCAACAGAAAGACGACTTACAGATTCGATAACACACAGACTGCATTTTCTTCTATATCTTTCTAATCGCCTGCAGCGCCATCTGTTGCTCAGAATTGTAACTATTTACGAAAGCTAGTCTGCCTGAAAATTCACTGTTGTCCCAAACCTATTGCAACAAACTGTATTTCTTTCATTCCCCGTTTAGTTTTTATTGATTTTTCAAATATACCAGTCATTTTTGAAACTCCCTGTATATATATGGTATAGATTTAGATAGTCTACGCATTAAATAAAGAGATATAAACAAATCGCGCTTAGTTCCGATTAAAACTTTAAGACACTAGTGCTGGGCGATTGTTGACTTAAGTCGATTTTTATCAGAATTTTTAACATTTCTATAGGATGATGTTTTCTTGTAATTGAACTAAAATGTCATTTAGTTCAATTACAAGTTTATTTTTGTTCGTTTGTTACTATGAGAGTCACATTTTATGTTTTAGCACCACCCAAAAGGGGTAAAATCATATTTTAGAGATGCAAAATGGTGCTTAAATCTATGGGTTTTTCTTTTAGATAGATTCTATTTTAAAAGCCTGTTCTTCTTTAACAGCTTCAAATTGAACATTTGCGTGCAACTGAGAACAAATTTAACGACCAAAAAAATTTAGTCATAAATATTTTTTGTTATTTAAGTCATGAAGGTTAGTTTATTGAAGAGATCTATAACAGGTTTCTACAAAAAAAAAAAAGCATTTTATTGTGAAATGAAAAAAGTAGTGGCAAGTCGAAAAGTAAGAAAACTAAGAGATCTTTCTATTTAACATTCCTTTATTCGAAAATTTATCTTTTTCGAAGATGGGGGCATCCATAAATATACTTCTAGGTTGTATATAGAATTTCCTCATTACAGACTGTACAGTAGCCAATCCATTCCGCAGGGTGGGCCAAAGTCTTATGTAGCCTCCACACTATGGCCCATTGATCACCACTTCATGATGGGGACATGGAACGATGGTTCGCGGGTGGCATCCACACGCTGGGCCACTCAATGAGCCAAACACGTGGATTCCTCCATAGGGTCTACTGCGCACTTGAGTTGCGCATCTGGCTGCCTTTGATCTTTGGGGAAAAACTGCCTCAGAAGCCATCGTTCGCCAAAGCTATTTTATCGTCTGCCACCATCGAACACGAAAAACCATATCTCCTCCAGACGGTGGTGATGGCTTGCAGTGGATCCTAGAGGGATAGTCCAGGGTTGCGACTGTCGCCTCTGTTATTCTCGTTATTCGTTCGGTTTCCCGTTATTAGGTACAACAAGCAAAATTCATTCTTTGTTCCTCTTTTATCTCGACTAGCTTGGTACGCGCCACCCTTAATAGAGGTCCGCTAAGCCTCCAGTAGTCTTCAAAATTCTTCTCCCCAGTTCACTCATTGTAAAAGCTCGCTCTAGAATGGGCTGCCGGTGCGAGTCGTCACAGCGCATGCGTTCGTGTTTGGCACATTTTTTCGCTAGTTTCTATGAAAGTATAGTAGTAACCTGTGTATTGTTGCTTTTTGACTCCGAGTAGCTGCGATCGCTTTGATTTCGACCACGTGTTCAATGTATTTTCACAGTGGACGATTTTTCATCCGCGAAAACGGAAAATTATTTTCAAAGAAGTAGTCTAGCACGGTAACTGTTTTTCCTTACATTTATTTAAAAAGAAAAGCGACCAAATTCGTTTAAGAAAACAAAATGACTAATTATAACATGAACTTTATTTTTTGTAATAATTGAACGATTAAAATAATATTACGTAGATAATAAAACAAAGTCAAAATCAATCCTATGTCTATGGTATTTGGGAGCCTATCCCGAAGCAGAGTGTGAGATAGCCCGTTCTAACGTACTTCCATTGTTTCCTTCACTTCTAGCCAAAATAGCGATAATCAACCGAATGTAGTAAACCTCATAACACATGCGCATACGGGAGCCTATTCTACACTGTCTACAAATAAGTATTTGGACACCTGTGATAGAAAAGAAAAACTCACTTTATTCACAATCAATAGTGGGTAGGGCCTCCACAATGACAGCATCAACCCTCCATGGCATACTTTCCACAAGTCTCTGTATTACAGCTAGTGGTATTGTCTTCCACTCGGCTTCGAGTAGACATACGAATTCCTTTCACTTCTTAATTCCATAGGCCACTGCCGATTTTGGGTACTTCCGATCGCTAGATATGTCCCTTGAGGATCGGCCCCGTTTGTGATACCTTCCTCGAAATCAGAGAGCTCCGAACGACGCGGCATCTTGCATACGACTGATGCCGATGCTGTTTCCTACACGATGTATACCGCGGAGGTCTTGACGTACCTCAGGACCGCAGATATCATCATTGGCAAATACTTAATTGAAGACAGTGTATATTGAGAAGCTAGTGTTCACTCGTGGATTGCGCCTGGCTTGGCGGGGTGGCTCAGTACTAGAGATCTGCCCACCACCGGGAGAAGAATGGAGAGCCTCAGGGCCATGCGGGCCCGATTATCCACTTCTCTCTGGTCACATGGCATTGGGTGTTCGAACCGAATTCTGCGGCCCCTTACAATTAGACCTGCCTTTCCGATATTCCTGTTTCGTCCCAATAACGCGTGACAATGTTTTGACATCGGATTCTCTTTTTGTGTTTCAGTTGTGCCTGGCAGCGTGCGCCTACGCCGAAGATGAGCGAAGTAAGTCGTCTCCATTCACTCAAAGCGTTCCTTTCAAATGCGTAGCTTGTAAAATGGGTTAATTTGGAAAACTCACATTTCTTGGACCACCGAACACTTTTATCTTAGAATAAATCGTTGGGTCCGACACATACAACTATTTAAACTATGTTTACATTTAGAATGGTTGGAAAAAATTCAATGGGTGAGGCGATAAAGATCCATTTAATTTACGGAATAAATGTAAATGGAACAGGAAGCGGAAATGCTCCGGATCTGAATCTGACCTCATGCCATCTTTGGGTTGCGAAGAAGAGAGGACCTCTCGAAAGGATTCGTCGTGTGCGGTATTAGAATCGTGTCTCCTTTCATGATACTAAGTAAGAATGTACCTTTTTGGAATTATTTATGAGGTACCCATTTCGAAGATTCGAAGCGCTCCCCATTTCAAGGTGTCAGGAAGGCGGGATAGAGACAACCCAAAAGGACAGCTATCCTGATGGCAGTCAAGAGGAAGATCGCAGAAAGGAGAATAAGAGGTGGCAGTAGAGTTCTGAGGGACATCAACAGAATCTTCGATCCGACAGGGACACCTTAAAAATGCCTATTGGGACATCCCGCAACCTCAAGAGTGTTCGCAGCCCGCACCCCAAGTCCTTCGAAGTCCCAGACCAGAGGTGACACGGAAGCGTGTGCCCACAAGTCTAGGGCCCGCAACAGGGATCCTATGTCCCCACATTAAGACAATACCAAGTTTTCGACAGCTCCCGACCAGTGGTGTTACGAATGCATAGCCCTTGTAAATCCACAAACGTACTTGATGTTAAAATTGGAAATCAGATTTAGGTCCTCTCTTTTATTTATATATAAACTGGTATAAATGTACGATGATATCTGATTAAAGTGTGTCATTAGATATAAAATACTTCGAGAAGAATTTATAAACTTAATTTTTTTGAATATATATATATATATATATATATATATATATATATATATATATATATATATATATATATATATATATATATATATATATATATATATATATATATATATATATATATATATATATATATATCCTAGGCGCATTCAGACAGTAAGTTTCCCGATTTTTTTCCCTTTAAAGTAAACGGAATTAGCCGTGTCAATTGCGCATGCATAACAGATGTATGAGTATTAATCCTATGCCAGCTGGACAAGTCCCGATTCGTGCCAGTAGTGGGGTAGCATTGGTCTGAAACGGAAACTCTAATTCCTTCTCCCGCCGCCTGCAAGGTTCGGTCGGTGATCTCGAATGCACAAAGCATTGCGCCCATTGAAATTCATTATCAGCTATGTCAGGTTTATGAGCCAAAACTGACATCCGAACACAAATTTGACTTTAAGGAGCAGCACTGACATTTCTGATACGGTATCACGACGACGGCGACGAGTTTCTCCACAGGATCGTCGCGGGCACTTAGACTCGGATTTTGCACTTTACCCCGGAAACCAAGCAGCAGCCGATGCTTTGGCATCATAGTGGATCTTCGGTCAGGACCCAATTCAAATAGACGGTGTCGGCGCGGAAAAGGGTGTGCAAGGCATTCTGGTACAGGTTGGCTGGTTCCATTCAGAGTTCTACGACAGAGGTATACAAAAGTGGATCCCACAAAACGAAAAGTATCTCAATTGTGGTGGCTATGTCGAAAAATAGCTGAAACATGGCTGTACTCGTTGCATTAAATATGTCCGCGAAAATGTGAGTTCTTTTTTTCTTTTAAATAGGGAAACTTACTTTCTGGATGCTCCTCGTATATGTAGTTTAACAATAAATGTTCAGTGTCATTTTCCGAGATCTTTAAAAACTCATGAATTTTCTTTTCTGTCATTTAGGGATCGAATTCCCTACTTCGGTAATTCGAAATTAATTCCTAACGTTCTTTTGGCGGTGAAAAATTCCCTAAATATAAACAGGCTAGTATAGCAAAAGTATCCAGTAAAATAAGGTGTTAATCTTATTCACCTGGAAATCATGTAATGGATCTTTGAACTGATTCCCCCCCCCCAAAAAAAAAGAAAAATCTTACAATTTTGTATTTAAATAGGTTTTTTTTTGTCTAAGATAAGTGAAACTTCCCTTCCTACTTAATAGGAGGATATAGATGGAGCTTTTGTGATTTTTAAATTAAAAATATCTTTAGGATATTTTTAATTTAAAAATCACAAAACCAACGAAACTTCCAACGAACTTCCAAAAGACCAACAGTCGCATCAAATATTTTAAAGTTTGAAATTATTAACGTGATAGATGACTGCCAAAAATCGAACACGTTAAGGATTTGCAGCCCCGTCCTTCTCAGCAGAATTGCGAAATAACATCTTAATGCTTATGACTGCTTTCAGTTAAATAGCACACATTCCCTAACAGTCCAGGTGTTACTGCCTGTTGCCAAACTAATTTCTCCAGTAGGCAATAAGCATGACCACTTCCACAACCCAACTAAGAAGCCTTTATATTATTTGTGAAAATACTGGTTCTACGACTCTCCCGAAGTTTTATTTGGCACTAACAGCGAAATGTTTTTCCTCAGTTCCGTCGGCGTGCGAGGAAGACCGCGCAAGGAGGCTGAACGCCACCCTGACAGAGAGTATCCTGCATCTGATCCCGACGTGCGAGGAGAACGGCGACTACGCGGCCCTGCAGTGCTTCACCTCGAACGACTGGTGCGTCTGCTACCGCAGGAACGGGGAGAACATCAACACCCCCTCCAAGAGCATCAAGGCCTGCGACTGCGTCAGAGCAAGGGACGACGCCATCACCGATCGTAAGACACTACTTTCAGATTCCTGAGCAGCCAACAGGGCTCAGCTCGTCGATCTTGAGTAGAAACGGGAAAGACAATGCGGGACACAAAATAACGAGAGACATTTCTCGTGCGAGAACCGCTGATTTTGATATTTAATGAAATCCTGCCGATCGCAGGACAGCCAATCAGAAATGATCAATGGGAAATTGTATCGTGAACATTGGATGTGGGAGAGCTGTTTCACAAATTTAATAATTTTTTCTTGCATTTGCAAATTTTTATCTTGCATATTTTGAAGGTTTTTTGTGTAAACAAACACACAAAAGTTAAATTTCTTGATCCAGAACAGCCATGGGTCTCTTTTTATTAGCAGTGTCAGTGAGATCGTAACCAATTACGTACACGGTATTATTGGTATTACGTAAGATTTTGTGGGATTTACGGGATAGAGTATGGAATAGAAGGAATTTTATGTTCGTTACGAAGAAAAGGTAACACCGAGAGTTCGAAGAATGGTATTTTGTGCTGTGACGTCTTCAATATTCTCAAATGAGAGGCAACGTGAATAATGGATCAGTCAAATATAAAATTGGAAATTTACATTTATTCTTGGTTAAATACGGCTATTTACAAGGGAATGTTAATTCCTGAATCACGTAGAACTGCAAAGGACGGTTGCCGGTAAGACTTCCTCACGACGATCACGGTCGAAAGAAAAACAAGAGAATTAATAATCTCTTACAAATGGGGAGGCTTTTCGGGGTGCAATCAAACCCAATGGATCCCCCGTTCGGTATCTGAGACTCTGCCGCTCCCTATAGTAGCGGACTTTACGAATCTCCCGAACTAGCAAGCTGGCTCCGGTAACGAACGCGAAAGCCTCCACACGAGGTCGACGCAACTACGTAAAAGAAATGACGAAAAAGCCCCGAGTCGCAAAATTGTAGGCTTTTTATACCTGGGGGGGTCAGTGACGGTTCCGCCACTTGCTTTTGGGGTCAGTTAAGATCCCAGTTACATGAGAACTCCAGCTAAAGTTAGTTATATTTTTTAGCTGAATTCTCATTCGCTGGCTGTCTCTTCGCGGAATTTCCGAGCGTTCATTAACGAGATCCATCATGGGCGTATTCGTCTATTCAGTCCTAGATCCCCGACGCCACGCTATTGACCAGGTAAGCAGGTGTACTAGGGTCAGCTGTTTTGGCGCATGCTCGGACAAAGGGGAGTGCTACGGTTGAAATTGGATGTTACGAGCCCAGTGCAGGCAGCTCAACCTGAAACCTCTCAAACGTACACAATCCTTGTTGACATTCAATTACAGTTAGTACCGCTCAACCGTCAGTCACCCGCTTATAGGGTTAGTCCCGTCTAACTGAATAGCGAATATGTGTTAACCGCTTATACAGTCATTTTCTTTTTCTTCTTACCGGTTACAGGGTCAGTTTCCTATTTTCAACAAGTTTCCATTTTTTTTTAAAGAACTTAGTGCGAAATCGGAGAGGACCTGAATTCAAGCCTTTATTTCCCTCCCTTTCTTGTTTGTGTAGACTCATCGTCGGAGTTTTCCACCTCTCTCGGTTCACGTCCCCCCCTGATAACAAGTGGATATCTGTCTGTTTATCGGTTGAAGTTATCTCTCTCCCACATGACCTCAGGTTTTTATTTTACTAATCCCCTCTATAATAATAGCCTAAGTTTTCTGTCCGCGAATTTATGAAGCGGTTGTACCTGGAATGGATACAGGCATCCATATTGGATTTTTTTATGAGTTAGGGTTAGCAACATTCAAAGCGAGTTCGAAATCCACCTCATCCCCTCCTTTTCGAGCGTTTAATGCTATTATTTCAATCCTTATTCTCCCTCTTATTCTATACTAAATTCATTATTGATAGGATGGCGAGGGCGGAGAGCAATATTTAAATTTCTGGACTGTTTTTACTTGACCCTTATATATTCAAACCATTTCCTTCACCACGTGTAAGTTGGCACATGGGGTAGAGTGTCTGCCCATTCGATCGTCGTACTTTTCGGGTTGATGGTTTTGCCCCCGACGTAGCCGAATTTCTCTAAATGTCTAATTTAATAATTTCTGCTCTTTTTTTTAATTCTTATTCCTAAAGTTGTTTTATTATTTTTAAAATAAATGTTTACCATTTTTCAAATTTTTATGAATTTTATTATTTTTATTTTATTAAATTCACGTATTACCATTATTATATCAAGTCTCATTTTAAGAGCAAGTGATTTAAATTTATCAATTTATCACATAATAAATAGGTAAAAATAACAATTTTTTCTAGCATTACGCCGTTATTCCCTTAACCATCCCATTTATTCATTTCTTTTAGATTATTTAAATATCTTCTGCATTATTTCCATGCGTTTTATCACTCAACTTAGATATTACGTAAATAATTTTCTTAAGGTAATATTTTGTTGCAAATAATTCTCAGCCAAAAAACCAAACCACTTTTTTTTTACCTGCCTCATAGGGTACTTTACAATTCTGGAAAATTAAACATTTTACTCATCCCGTCATATGACGATCTATATGCTAGTTCCGAAGCAGATGAGCATTAAAAGCTATTAAGGGAGTTAACAACCAACAAAAGGAAGCAAACTTATATACCTGACTATTTTTAAATACATTGAACATGAATGTACGTGATGTACTTTGATTAGTAAGGTAAGCTAATAAATTCCCCTCCCCCCCCAAAAAAAAAAAAATATTGCATATTTTTACTGTAGTTTTTATTTCTTGAATTAATTTTTTAAATGTTCTTAAAAGTGTAACTACTTGTTGATGAGTACTTCATTCTGATAGGTGAATGTAATCCTGTCACAATTCAATAGGGTTGTATTGTTCTGCATATAGGGTCACCCCGCTTATAGGGTATGATTTTTCTGGACTTTATAACCGTCTGGGTGTCGTTCTAGTGTTGACGTTCCATTTGTTTGTTTCAGAGGCCAGATACGTTCCCAAATGCACCCGTGACGGTTACTACGCTCCGAAGCAGTGCAACGGAAACGAGTGCTGGTGCGTGGACAAGGACGGGAACGTGCAAGAACAACCCGTCATCGGAGATGTAAAATGTTGAACATTCCAATAAAGAATTAGCTCTTGGTCTGATCGCGTCCTTTTTTAATCTCCACCACCACCACCCTGTCTCGATAGCAATGAAATGTTATCCAGCGACAAGTAGTGTTTCTCAACGTGTTGTAAGTTGACATCTGAAGGTTCAAACCCAAAACAGAGATCTGCTGACAATGAGCAGACGAGGGGGGTCTCGGAATCAAAGGGTTTAGGAAACTATTCTTTTATCCTGGTGTCTATAACCATCTTGTTTGGGGCAGCGATTATTCTGTTAAGTACATATGGAAGTGAAAATGCGATAACTTTGCTCATGAAATGTTCTAAATCTTTTAATTGACCGTCGCCGATCCCCGAAATCAACGTTGACACACAGGGCTTGAAATTTTCCGTCACCGTAGTCTTAACAATGTCAAACTTGTGCTGCTACAGAGCAGGAACCACTCTGAACCACATTTATCCGGGGCTTCAAAATTCCTGCATTTGGGCTGCGAGTGTGAGGAAAATATTGATGTCAAATACTCAACTCATCGAAATGTATTCCTATCGATTTTTCTTTCTCTAAAAATTTACAATTCGTATTTATACTGTTTTTGTTTAAATTCTAAAAATATCTATAATCCTTCATTCTATAGGAAACAGTTACGAAAAGCCGTATGTTTCATTAATAAGCAGAAATACGAAACATTTTATAGTCGCGCACTATTCTGCAGACCTTTACGAGACCCCACTTCCGTTGCAGACTGTTAAAAAGGATTCTGCCGCCGGGTGTATAGGTATGTGAGAAAATAGGATTATCAATTTGTCTCTTTTTCTTCCAATGGATCGAAATCCAAGGCAAACTTCATGCCGAGCTTTATGAGGAGCGTTTTTGTCCTTAAAAATGTCTATCAAATAGGTCTCTCTTGTATTTATTATCGATAACGTTCTTGTTCACGGAACTATTCCCATTGACAACGAAAGCCCAATGCAAAGGGTAGAAAAAACAGCTTTGTGTGGCAACGTTGACTGGGTTGCATGGACGGATCCATTTTCAGTCCAAAGGGCTGTTCAACAGATGTATCCCGTGGTTTTGTGACTAATTTTCGAATTGCCACAACTTTCTTTTTATGTCACACTAAAATGGCTGACATTTTTTTAGGTCAAAATCTATACTATATCTCTTTGACTAACGTTATATATATAAAAATAATAAAAAAGTATTTTTAAAAAATATACATTTATAACTTTATTTTTTTTCGTTAAAACTGTTCTCAGTTGCGTGCACGTGTTCCAGAAATATCTTACACACCACTATTAAAATATAAATTTTTAATAAAAAGCATACTTCTAAAATGGAATCTAAATTTTAAAAAAAAAATCATAAATTTAAATCTATATTTGAAACGTGTTTTTTTTTGGGGGGAGGGATCATTTTGGCTTGTACTTACCTTTCTAAAACCAAAAATACTACTCTCGTAGCCATGATTTTACTTCAAAAATAGGAAAACATCCTTCCGTTAAAATGTTCAATAGGTTTTGAGAAATCTTGTGTGCCGCCTTAAAAATTGGCATTCCCAGTAAAGCCCGCTGCCAATCACAGAAATCTGTAGAGTGTCTTTTAGAATTGGAATTCTAACTTTCAAACGAAGCGGAATTTGTTTATGCCGATTTTGCGTCTCAATCTATAAAATAGTTCTTAATTTTTGAAAAATCGACAATCTGTGGTTGAGATGCAACGGAAAATAACACAAAGGGATAGATTTGAGTCCTGCCGGGTGACGTAGCTTTTCGTTGTAAAAAATGAAACAAAACCAGGGTTGTCATTTTCACCAGACACTGGATAAAAGTGGTCCAAAAGGGGTCAGAATGGTTAAAAATAGTTTTAAAGGGTCTTCATTTTAATATAACATTTTTTGTAATTAGAAGGGACTTTTAATAAGCCATAAAAACAGTAGTGAAGTTAAAAACAATATAGGGCACTCAGTTCATGAAATTTAAACATGCTTATACAGTTAAATAAGAATGTTTGAATTTTAAAAATGAACCGTGCACGTGCCATTGTAAAAATGGAATCCAGTGGCAGTCCACTCGGACCTGACGTCTGGTGGGCAGCCACGAAGAAGCTAGAAAAAGATTATTTTCAAAGTTTGGAGTCGTCCAAAATAAATAACGAAATCGTTTCAATGGAGAGAAAACTACAAAACTTGTTACTTGTAACCATTTTTTTTTAATTCAACATAAATGACATATAAAACAGCTTGTATATAAAAAAAATAAGTAAAACATTTTTTTTTTGTATCTTGGTGTTATGTTATATTTGTTTTTTGCTGGTTCTATTTATATTATGACATTTTTAACAAATGTCACTTGCCTTTATCACAGGCTAGTAAACTATGTATTAAATATATAGAAAAGTGAATTTCAGTGGTCAAAACGGTTCAAAATGGATATTGACGAGGACGGTTGAAACCACTGGCTTAAATCCCCATGGTTAACCCTCTAAGCGGTTCGCACGTACAATTCCGCCAAACCGATGATGTCTTCAAAGTGGTTGTCACGTACAATTTTCGACCTTCAAAAACGTTCCGAAAATGGATGTAATGTACATTTCTGCCAGTGTTTGAGGTAGGGGAGTCAGGTCGCTTGTTTAGAAATTGCATCCCTCTTTGACTGACATTTATTGAGGAATGCACCCCTACTCCCTGAGGCATAAAGACTATGATAGCTCTTCATGGCTTCGTAAATCTCTATTTCGAAGTATTTCGTTTGCGGTAACAGATGTATCTCTAATTGCACCACTTAAATATCTTGGATAACTTTCGTAAAAAAATAATAATTTTCTAAAAATATTTTATTTGTACTTTTAGAATCCATTATTTCTTATGGGACGATCTTCCAGACTTAACGAACTTTATGTGTATTAAAAATGAACAATCTATAATATCTATTTATATATCTATTTACAACCGTAAGTAAAGCGACAGTAACGAGGGTGGGTTTCCCGTATTCCATTCTAGTCGACAAAGGGTGAAGTAAAAAATCACAGAACGCTTTGCCCATTGACACAATAAACCTTTAGCGTATTTTTTGGAGAACTTTTTTTAATCGGTGTCTTCCACTTGGAGGGTTAAAACCGATACATTTCTGAACAAAACAGAAAAATTTTGTATTTTTCATAAACGGTAGAACAGAGCGAAAAATGATCTACAGTAGTTTGTGCCTATTCACTGACTTTTCTATTATAAATTTTGCTATTAAGTGTGCAATTTATTTGTTTCCGCGGTACAAAATCATTTCCGTTTCGTCTCAATTTAGCTCAGACGTTCGAATTCCACTGTAACATGGATGTTCGTAGACGTTCTGAAACAGCTTTAACCCCTTGCAGCGTACACCGTACGGGCGCGGTGACCGTGTCTTTAACGATTTGCACGTAATTCGATTTATTTTGGTATTTTTATTGTCAAATGAGTCGTATAAATGTTAGTTTTCGAAGTGTATTCTGTTAGTTTTAAAAGCTATTAGGTTTTGCATTAATCCTCGAGTTTTTATCTTGGAGTTTTTGGCTTGAATTTTTGGGAGACTCGTCGAGAGAGACTTTTGGAGGTACAGACAAAAAATGGAGACCTCCAAACCAGTGCTATGCGTGTTCACTGCAGAAAAATGACAGCGGAAAAAGAATTCGAAAACAGTCTAGGTATTTTTGACCAGACCGTGACGTCAGACTATACCTCTTGTCCTCTTTCAAGATTTATCGAACTCTAAAAGGTTAAGTAAATGTACTTGTGAAGTGGTTGCATTCGAAAATAATTATGTCGTAATTATAATCGAAAATATTTGCGATTAACTGTAAACGTAACTTCCCTCTCTGACGTACATGAGAGAGATAAGACAATGTCCAGAGAAAACATTTTGTTTCCTGTAATAAAAGTTGTTATACATGCTTTAAATAATTAGAAATATTACTTTTAATAACATTTTGAAGCTTACAAATGTAAAAGAAACAAAATAAAACAATAAAAAATGGGGCATTTTTTGGATGGAATTCGCGAAAAACTGAAATTATTAAGGGCAGGTCCCGGCGTGACGAGCTCCCAAAAGTAGATGAAACCAAACTATAACAGGGTAGAAAAGGATTCTTGACACAAACAAAATGTTCTATTTATGCGCGGTATTAGCCAAAGCGGTTGCGAACCATCTTGAAGGCTTTATGAGGGGATAGCAGTAGTCCATTGATCCATGAATTAAGGTAAAAAGCCATTATGGGTGAATGAATAAGTTTAGAGACGAATAGAATTTGTCGTAGGCAGGTCAACACATTGAAGAATTAGAAGGATAGGCAGATGTAGGAATTCTTTCGAAATGGCAGAAGACATTTCAATGTCTACCCGGGACAATTCCAGCACGAAAATTACAGAACTGCTGGAGCGGGAATCTCTTCATCGTTTAACTTATTCCTACCAGGTCGATATTCTTTCCCAGAAATATATCTTCCAACTCCAGAGCTGGAATTAGTGATATTATGGAATATCATCTATGAAGAAATGGTGTTAATGTGTTACATCGTACAAGGCTCATCCAGAAAATAAGTTTCCCGAGGTTTTCCCCTTTGAAGTAAACTCATTTAGAAAGATTTTATATGCTAATGTTCAATTTTAAGTTTTTGAGGACGAACATACCTATAAAATGGATCGAATTAAAAAACCGTAAGTTTAAGCACATTATAGACGAAGCTCATCCAGAAAGTAAGTTTCCCGGTGTTTTCACCTTTAAATTAAGCGTCATTAGCCCTGCCATTTGCACGTGCGTAAGAGATCTATGACGTATTAATCCTATGCCAGCCGGACAAGTCCCGCTTCGTGCCAGTAGTGGGGGTAGCAGTGGTCCGAAATAGAAGCTCTCATTTCTTCTCCCGACGCCTCCAAAGTTCGGTCGGTGTTCTGGAATGCACAAAGCATTGCTCCCATTGAAATTCGTCGTCAGCTCTGTCAGGTCTACGAGCCGAAACGGACACCCGAACACAAAATTCAACGTTTAGGAGCAACACCGACATTTCTGATACGGTATCACGACGACGGCGACGAGTGCCTCGATAGGATTGTCACGGGCAACGAGACTCGGATGTCACACTTTTCCCCGGAAACCGAGCAGCACTCAAATCATTGGGGATCTTCGGTCAGGACCCAATTCAAAACAGACGCTGTCGGTTCTTAAAGGGAAGTGCACGGTGTTCTGGAACAGGAAGATTGGTTCCATTGACAGTCGGCAGAGTTCTACGACAGAGGGATACAAAAGTGGATCCCACAATACGTCAAGTGTCTCCATTCTGGTGGTGGCTCTGTTGAAAAATAGCTGAAACATGGCTCGACTTGTTGCCAATAAATATGTCCCTGAAAGTGTGAGTTCTTTTAAATAGGGAAACTGGATGCGCCTCATATTGTATTTTGTAGATTGTAATAAAGATCGCGGCCCTTCCCCGTCAAAACGAGTTCCAGTTCCATGCGTCATCTATCAAAGTGTTCACTGGTTACAAATATGCAATTATTTTTATTTCCTAATGAGTACTTTTAATGTAAGATTTTTTAAAATTATTCTGAACTGAGTCCCATCCGTAACATTTTGTCACACGAGTAACACATTTTTTGAAATAAATCTAGTAATTATATTTGTCTTTGAAAATTCACAAATAACACATAGTATTAAACATTTAACCCTCTTTATCATAAAGTTGAATGACTCTTAAATATTACGTATTCGCAGAAAAATTGGTAATTGTGAACCTATGTGAAACACCTCGTAAAATAACTGTGACAGCCGTAACAGCATATTTAAAATTATTCAGACATGTAAAAGAGAAACGGGAATTCTTTAATTTTTCCAAAATGCTTCCTTGGGTGATGTCTTGGCTTCATGAAAACGTATATGTGTAAAACATGAAATAGTTCTTAGAAATAGTCTTTGGATGATTAGATTTTTAGAGTCAATGGAATGACTCTCGACGGATAGAACGAGTGGGAACTGTCTCGGTCATCCTTTCCGCATGGCTCTCAAATCTCGGGAACCGGGTGGAATTATTTTTAGTTTACAGTCCAAATAGATTTATTTAATGCGTAAACTGGAATACGATACGGCAGTGATTCTCAACCTTCGTTTAAGCTACCCCCTTTTGTAAAAATCCCTTAATTTAACACTAGAATTACGGAAGGGTTCATTTTTATACCTAGCGAACTTTTATCTCTGACAGCTCTTCTATTTTTTTTGCAAATATCTTAATCTTTTCTTGACTTTTCCTAAATCATTGCGATTTGCGAAATAGTAAAGATTTCAAGAAAATCGTATTTTTATTTTAGCCCTAACAAATGATTATACCTAGAAATACGGCAGACTATATATGATGTTGAAGACAAGTGTAAACTTCATAATGACTTTTTCACTATTTTATTAGCAGAACTGGAAGCATTCATAGCGTTGTTGTACGTAAGGGGGCATTAGCCGTCAAGGGCTTACCAATTCTGAGTTTCTGGTCCAAGACTTGGGGACCAAAGTTTTTTCATGAAACTGTGATTAGAGATATGTTTCCGGAAATTATGAAATTTCTTCGTTTTGAAATTAAACTAACAAGGTCTTCACGTTTGCAGTGTGATAAATTTACACTCATATCCGAGATATGGAATACTTTTATAGAAAACTGTAAGCTTTGCTAGAAACCAAATGAAAATATTACGTTTGATGAACAATTATTTACTACAAAAACAAGATGCCGTTTTTTGCAGTATATGCTTAACAAGCTCGATAAATTAGGAATAAAGTTTTGTCTAGAAGTAGTTGTTAGGGCAAAATACTTATTAAACTGATTTCCCTATTTAGGAAAAGATGAAATGAGACCAAGTGATCAAAGTTTAGGAGAGAACGTAGTAAATCGTTTAATGGATCCTACATACCTGCAAAGTCTGTATATATTTAAAAACAAACTGTAGTTGTCATAATTTGAGTTATTTTAACTTATTTTTCACAAATATATTATATCGTATAGAGACATAGGCAGATATCTTATCAAGGGGTCAAAATGACACTAGCCGTAATTCTAGGTATACAAAGACCACCGTAATTCTAGTATTAATATGTAGAAGTATTCAGTTATAAGAGGCAACATGTTTAAGTAATTTTCTTCAATACAGTGAGAGGCTTGTTACCGGCCGGGACCTGCCCTTAATAATTTCATTTTTTTTTTCGAGAATTCGAACCATAAAATGCCCCTTTTTTTATTGCCTATTTTTGTTCCTTTTACATTTGTAAATTGCAAAATATTAAGAAAAGTAATATGTCTAATTATTTAAAGCATGTATAGTAACTTTTTTACGGGATACAAAATAATGTTTTCCCTGGAAGTTGTCTCTCATGTACGTTAGAGAGGGAAGCTACGTTTAATGTTAAACGCAAATATTTTCGATTACAATTGCGACATAATTATTTTCGAATGCATCTACTTCCAAGTACATTTACTTAACCTGTTTTATCAAAGATCAGATTGAGTTCGATAAATCGTGAAAGAAGGCAAGAGGCATAGTCCAACCTCTGGACAAAAATACCCAGTGTTGTGGCGAATGAAAAACCAGCGAGCTATTAAAAACTAACATTTCATTTTATTTGAATGGCATCACTTAGGTTGTTTTATTCAAAAAATGTTGTATGTAAAGCCTTCGGAAACTGATTCTTGAAAGAAGGCAAGAGGCATAGTCGGACGTCACGCTGTGGACAAAAATACCCAGACTGTTTTCGAATTCTTTTGCCGCTGTCATTTCTCTGCAGTGAACCCACATAGCACTGGTTTGGAGGTCTCCATTTTTTGTCTGTACCTCTAAAAGTCTCTCTCGACGAGTCTCCCCAAAACCCAAGCCAAAATCTCAGAGATAAAAACTCGAAGAATAATGCGAAACCTATCAGAAAGCCCGCGCTTTGGTCTAAAAACCAAACAGAATACACTTCGAAAACTAACATCTATGCGACTCATTTGACATTAAAAATACCAAAGTTGAGGAGAGAATGATAAAGAAACACGTTACAGGCAAATCATTAAAGGCACGGTCACCGCGCCTGTACGGTGTACGCTGAAAGGGGTTAAATCTGTTTCCGAACGTTGTGAAGACGTCTTTGTCCCTTTGTCCAGAACCAACGACCGAAATCAGCCGATCTGAAACCTCCTGTTTCGACCCGGCTACAATAGAGTGGCGATGCCGTATCTGGGATGCTGAAAGTTCTGCTGAATAGACGTCACGCCCCTGATCGGTCGCGGTCATCATCCCGGATGACTTCATCGAGAATCCCGGAATCGGGACAGCTATCGAATGAGAATTCAACTGAAAAACTCGCTGTAATCTTAGCTGGAGTTCTCAGATAACTGGAATCGTAATTGACCCAAAACGGTTGGCGGGACCGACACTGACCCTCGAATATAAAAAGCCTAGAATTTGGCGACTCGGGACTTTTCGACATTTTTTTACGTAAATGCTTCGATCTCGTGGAGGATTCCTTGATTTTTGACCGGAGCCAGCTTTTGAGCGATTACGTTCGGGAGACTCCCATAAGGAAGGGCAGGGTCTCGGGGGATTTGCATTGCACCCTGGAAAAGCCTTCCCATTTTGCGAGATTATTTAATCTTTTATTCGATTGTGATCGTCGTGGTAATGTTATGCAAGCAACAATCCTTTACATTTCGACTTGTTTGATGAGAATTAGAATCCCGTTGTATATATAACAGTATTTATTCCAGAAAAAATAAAAGTGTGACTGGGATCCTTCTTCACTCAAGAACAACGAAGTTGTCACAACGTCTACGAACATCCATATTCGTAAAATGAATCAAAATTTTCTTTTGGGGGATAAATTTCGAAACAAGGTGCAGCCCAACATAGGAACTATTACGCATGTGACGACTCTCTTTTTTTTTCTTTTCCCTGTGCTATCTCGTTTAGCACGACATACAGCACAATATTTACAAACGTCGCTCGAATTTTCTCGAGAGTGCATAGTTTAGTGTTCTCTAGTGCACGTGAAGGGGTTCATATACGAGGAACATTTTAAGAATTAAGAAAATATTTCGTCAGTTCATTCTAAATATACGATACAGAAAAAGAAATGTTTATATATTCTGTCGCTCTATTTGGTGTCAGGGGCGCAGACCCGTTTTCTGGCACGGGCGCTAAAAGACCCGGCATAAAGCTCTACTTGAATGAAACGAAAAGTTGTTTTCTCGATCTATCTAATCGGACTAAAACCGTTTTCTCCAGACGAGCAAATATTTCGTTTCCCCTAATTTGACCTCTGTGAAAAGGTTGTTTCCCAAAGTCCGCCTAAGTGGGTATCGAAGATATCGGAGTGACGCACTTATCCAAATGGGTCGATGATTACGCGACCGCAAAATCGGGGCTGCCTAGTAAACAATTTTTGCAAATTCGATCTCAAACCGCGATGCTATGTTTATCAATTTCGAAGAAGGTGTACTCTATCTTAAATGAGTAAATACGTTCTCAGAATTAAAAAAAAGGGGGGGAGGGAAGGAGAATTTTCTTGTTTTACCTTTAACACACCAAGTTTATGTCGTCGACGTTGTTAGCTAAGCTGGGTGTCTTCGAAAGACCCCAGTGTTTTTCCGTTATTTCTCGACTGTTGGGTCTGTAAGGTTGTTCAAAACGGGTTTTATTTTTCGGATGTCTGAAGATACATTTCAGTTACACAAATATTGTAGGCTTCATTTTTTCCCCTTTATTTTCACAGTTTCTTCATAATATTCTTGTAGAGACATATGTTTGTAAATCTGGATAAATACTTTTGGCAGTATACCCTGTCTACCAATAAGTATTTGGACACCTGTGATAGAAAAGAAAAATTAACTTTATTCAAAATCAATAGTTGGTAGAGCCTCCACAATGACAGCGCGAACCCTCCGGGGCGTACTTTCCACAAGTCTTTGTATTACAGCTAGCGGGATACTCAGCTTGGAGTAGACATACGAGTTCCATCCACTTCTTAATCGCATAGGCCACTGTCGATTTGGGGTACTTGAGATAGCTCGATATGTCCCTTAAGGATCGGCCCCGTTTGTGATACCCGATAGTTATACCTTTCTCGAAATCAGAGAGCTCCGAAAGGCATCTTGCATGCGACTCGTGCCGATGCTGTTTCCTACACGATGGGTACCGGCGGAGGCCGTCACGTACCTCAGGACCGAAGATATCGTCAATGTTATTTCATAAAAACAGTAAATTAGCAATCCCATTCTGTAACGTGTAAGCCGAAAGATGGCCGAATTGTAGAGAGCAGCTCTTCGGAACCGTTGTTCGTGGGTTCGAATCCGTTGCTGGCATCGATGTTTGTAGCCGTTCGGAATCGGCTTTAAACTGTAGGTCCCGGTGTCATAAGCCCTCGTGTTCAAAACAGTAGACCGTAGCGCTTCAGACTAAACTAAACTGTAACGTGTAAACCCCATGTGAGTTTTTTTTTTTTTTTTTTTTTTTTTTTTTTAGAGAACGCATAAGCATAACAATGAAATATTTACCGTTACTGGATCTGGGACGAATACAAAAATCGTGGTTAAATAGGTTATTATAGTTAAGGCAGGATCACAAAAAATCGCCCTCTGATGACTCCCTTCAGGGGAGTACGCAAGGGAATCCCGCCTTGAGCTAAAAAAAAATTGCAAAAATAAAAATTTTAGTTGAAATTATGCGGGCTATTAATTTTTATAATTAGCACACTCCAAAGTTGAACAGAAATATTTCTGAGTATTCTCTAGCTGTAGAAGACATTTTTAAAGAACTTGCAAAAAAAAAAAAAAAAAAAAAAAACCACTTCGTTTGGATATTACTGTATAAATCAGTAAATTTTTAGCGTGTTTATATACTGGATTCATTCACTAGTGGTTGGTAAGAAATTTTTTCTTATTTTTTCGTCAAATTTATAGGTTTTCTATAGAATATTCACATTTATACGGTTATTATTTAAGCAGATGTTACATTATGAGTATTTTTTTTTTCTGGCTCGATGAATTCCTACTTTTTAATAAAAACAAAATATTTTACTTCTTATTATAAAAAAATTATGTTCGTAAACTTAAAAAATTCAAATCAAAATTGAACTAAACAAGGTTGTCTCAATAAAAAATCAAAATTGTCTACCTGTCTAAATGAGGGAAATAATAGTGCTTTATTGCATACTCGAATTTCTTTTCGCAGTTTCAGAAAATGATGAGCCCCCCTGAAAAAATTCTGCGTACGCCACTGACCCCCTTAGTATATTAAGAGTTAAAGGTCGAGGCCCGAGGGTTCGAATCCTACTACTGATATGGTTTTAATCTCCTTGAAGATAAAGGAACTGGATGTATACGGAAATTATTGTTTAGTTCTTTGATTCTATTTACTTCTAGCTCGACTGACCCAGAAAAAAAAGAGAACGTTTTATTTTGAAATTGGCACTGCTACGGAACATAGAATAAGGTTTATAGAGCATGTGATTCGACGATAATTAGGTAATAGTATAAAATTATTATTTCTGCAAAGTATAAAATATTTTAAATGATTTTCGAGCAGGCAGAGGAAGTGACACTTCGAACACGTGAATCTTAAACAGTCGAATCTTAACAGAATAGAAGCACAAAATCAATAATTAAATTATTTGAAGGGCTCATACGACTCTTAAAAGTCGAAAAAAGATTATCATTTTCGACTTCTCATGCCTTGAAAACTCCCCATATTACAAACATCCTTATTTAATCATAGTGTTAAAACCCCCTTTGTCCAGAACACGAAAGACCGAAATAATCAGCTGGTCTGAATGTCTCCTGCTTCGTTCCGGCTACAATAGCGCGGCGAAGTCGTGTCTGGGATGTCGAACGTTCGGTCGAATAGGCGTCACGTCCCTCATCGGTTGCGGTAATGACCCCGGAGGATTTCATTTAGAATTCCAGAATCGGGACAGCTAGCGAACGAGAATTCAACTAAAAAACGAGCTGTAACCTTAGCTGGAGTTCTCGGGTAACTGGAATCGTAACGGACCCAAAAACGGTTGGAGGAAACTTCATTGACCCCCAGGTATAAAAAGCCCAGAATTTGGCGACTGGGGGTCTTTTCGACATTTTCTTACGGAGTTGCTTCGACCTCGTGGAGGTTTCCGCGACTTTTGACCGGAGTCAGCTTTTGAGCGTTCGGGAGACTCGTAAAGTCCGCTCACTCAAGGAACCGCAGGGTCTCGGACACCGAACGGGGGATAGGTTGCACCCTGGAAGAGCCTCCCCATTTTGAGAGATTATTTCATCTTTGTTTTCGACTGAGATCGTCGTAGTAATGTTACGCAAGCAACAATCCTCTCCATTTCGACTTGTTTTGGGAGAATTGGAATCCCGTTGTATATGAACAGTATTTACTCCAGAAAAAATAGAAGTGATTTCCAATTCTATTGTAACAGGGATCCTTCTTCACCAAGAACATTGACGTCGTCACAATAGTTAGGATATATTATTATCTTTATACACCTATCTCATTCAATTTCGAAACATGAAAAATATTTTTGCTAGAATAAAGTTTTAAATAAGCGACACTTTTTGTTAACAAAAGTGATATCAAGGCACGTTTACTAAAAATATAATTAAGTTTAATGCAAACTTGCTGTTATAAAACATACTACAACACCTCAAAACAACCTTGAACCTAAATTTGTATAGTGTTCCCTCCCCGCTTTGCGAATGTTTTGAGGCTTCAGTGCGGATCTTTCCAAAATATTCATCCAAAAATAAAAATGAGAAAATACAACCCTGTCGGCAGCCACATTGCTAAAAGGAGCTTTGTTTCATGTGGATGCGCGCGAGAGAAGGATCCCTGCACGGCCAACAAAGATATGAGTTGACTCGGAGCACATACCTCGGGCTCTTGAGACGACAAACTGTGCAAGTGAGGAAGACGAAGAACGAACTGAAAAGCGTCGCCTTACCCCGGAGAATCTGCAACCATTGTGCAACATGGCAAGAATTGGCACAAGACATGGACGACAATAGGGTTCGAGTTGTCGAGTTCAGACATCGCGTTGACGGGGTTATGTCCTCGTACAGGGGAATTTTGAAGGAAAAGGAAAAACAAAGACAACCACTACCCATCCCCATGTTTCTCACCGAGGTAAAGCCCTCCCCCCCGGCTCTACCGTCAGAGCCTCCGAGTGAGCACAAAACTTCTACGAGTCGAGTGAGAGCTTCTCCTCCGCCACCCACACGAGACTCTTCGCCTCTCTAGGGAAGCAATGTGGATGAATGTTTATTACTGTATAAGGTTTTGTAATGAACCTCATTAATGAGCACTGACACGTTTAAGCAAATGCGTATACTGTTGTCATTTTTGTCTTTGATGCGTAAAGTATGAATACTGTTGTATTTAAAACATTCGTGTACCCGCATACACGAAAATTCCCAGGGGCAAATTCTACTTCACGGTTTTTCAGTTTTAGCGGAAGGTTCTGGTCCCCATGAACCAAAAAAAAAAAAAAATGAGGGATCACCGTATATATTTAAAATGCATACATACTTTTTAAAAAAGGGAATTTTCTCCTTAAAATTTAAAATTTTATCATTGCCAGCAAAAACATAAAAAATGTGAGAAATATACCAGAAAATGGAAGTTCAATCGGATGAAAATTATATAGTATACTATCTGTAAAAAACTTTTGGAGGGACGGGAAAAAAAACACAAGTGGAGAAAAATCCAGTAAAAGATTTGTAAGTTTAAATTTGTTTGTGACACGTTTTTATTTATAACTCCTCTCAATATTTGAAATTTTTTCTATGAATTGTTTTAAATTTTCAGATCTTAATTCCTTTTTACCTATATTGTTTTTATGAAATATCTAACGTTTTTTGTCGAT
Source organism: Pardosa pseudoannulata (assembly GCA_032207245.1). Taxonomy (NCBI): domain Eukaryota; kingdom Metazoa; phylum Arthropoda; class Arachnida; order Araneae; family Lycosidae; genus Pardosa; species Pardosa pseudoannulata. The sequence goes on from JAGEOH010000195.1 coordinate 55,550, forward strand.
ATCACTGTCGTAATATTATGCTGCACGATATCTACGGACGTCAAAGTGTACTGGCATCTCCCAGTGGTTAGGTTAAGTAGTAGTCTCTGGTTTCCTTAGCGAACTCTTTAAAAGCGGTCAAATAATCCATTTACTAAGAAGCAAAATAGATTGTGTCCTTTTCTCGAATTATGGATAAATAACCTCCATGTACACTGTCTACCAATAAGTATTTGGACACCTGTGATAGAAAATAAAAACTCACTTTATTCAAAATCAATAGTTGGTAGAGCCTCCACAATGACAGCGTCAACCCTCCGGGGCATACTTTCCACAAGTCTTTGTATTGCAGCTAGTGGTATACTCGGCTTGGAGAAGACATACAAGTTCCTTCGCCGATTTTGGACGGGTAGTGCACCCCTTCATTCGCCGATCCAACTCGTCCCAGAGGTTCTCGATAGGGTTCAGGTCAGTCCATTCGATGAACTCCATTGGCACCCTACCAAGCCTTGGTTAACTTCGAAACATGACAACTGGCATTGTCGTCCTGAAAGTAACAGGGGTCCAACCCCCTAAAACTACCGCAACGTAGGAAGCTCATTGTCATGTAAAATAGTGCGGTAGGCATCGGCGTTCAGCTTACCATGAAGGGGGACCAAGGGTCCTAGTTTGTACCAGAAGATAACACCCCCAGACCATAATTGCACCCCCGCCGAACTTGACTGTTGGCACAATGCATTCTGGCAGGAGACGTTCTCCAGGCAGACGCCAGACCCAGACCACTGTCTATTTGGGGTACTTCGGATCGCTAGGTATGTCCCTTGAGGATCGGCCCCATTTGTGATACCCGATAATTATACCTTTCTCGAAATCAGAGGGCTCCGAACGGTGCGGCAGCTTGCATGCGAGTCATGCCGATGCTGTTTCCTACACGATGTATACCGGCGGAGGCCGTGAGGTACCTCAGAACAGCAGATATCGTCATTTGCATAGGTGTCCAAATACTTATTGGTAGACAGTGTATTCAGCATGACAAGGTTGATATTAAGAGCTTCGCCAAACAAAACAGCAAATACAATTTGGGAGAAGATACATAGGTTTTGTCCTGGGCTGGGTTTTTTTTTCTTTTTTTTATACTTAATCAAGTGAATATTTACATTTTATAGAGTGCGTGTATGGACCACAAAGTATTGGTTCGACCTTTTTCGCTTATTTTTTAGGAGACATTTTTAATATTATGTTGGTTCTAATAGCTTCCCAGAGGGCAGTCGTTGATGAAACCTTGTAATAGTAAAATCGACCGTTAATCTCGTGATATTGTTAACCTAAAATAAATCCATATCTCCTGTCTTTTCAAATGTATCCACAGAGATTTGTCCCAAAATGACGTGAGGCTCCTATTGTTTATGAAAATAGAACCATTTTCATCGAATAGGGGAAGGCTTTGTCAAGGAATGTGTTAGTTTCTTGTACGGATACTCCTGAAAAAGGTGCAGTTTATTTTACACTTCTTATGTTGCTCTACATCTCTTTGTGGTCTCCAATTCTATTTCAAACAGCCTTCCGATTTGATTCTCTCCCCCCCATCTTCTTTTATTCCTTGGTTCCCAGTGGATCATCTTTTTCAAACCATAATTATTGTATCTTCTGTCAAGCCAAGAAAGGCGCTGGGACTTAATGCGAACATGTGTTCTTTAACTCCTTCTTTACTGAATAGGCTTTAGAAGCAAAAGTTGTCCCATAGTACAGATATTCATTTCTTTCCTCCACCCTGTCATGATGTATAAGAAGAACAATCGGTATTGTCATCTACCAAAATAGGAATACCACCTGCTTTGGGTTTTAATGCTCTTGGATATAGGAAAGAAAATACACTATTCTACAGTTTGTACTTAGCAGTTGGAAGTTACAGTTCGACTCGGCAAGGAAGTCTTATCTGCTGTGTCCAAATAGAGCAGAGAGGCATGTGAGTCATCTGTGGGGCATCAACAAAGGATTATCTGTAGAAAGAACTAGAACGGGAAATGGACGGAACAGAATTGGTTTTCAGTAGAAATAGTAAATGATAAAGTTCCGGTTAGCGGGATGGAATTCTTGAAAATCTTCATGGAAGAAATTGGGAAACGGTGAAAGAGTAAATGGTGTATATAATTAAATATGTGTAAAAAGATCTTTCAAAGCTTCAAATTCCTTTTAAAAAAATAGTGTGTCCCATTCAAGAAACTGATTGCCCATTTCTGGACACAAACACCATTTCAAAAACAGACGTCTTTGAGCCTATCTATGGGAGAGAGATGGGATTCCAGATAGTTTGAAGAAGCCCAACATTTATCTGGATTTTTGAAGTGATGCAGCGATTGACGTCAAACCTTATCGTGTCCGAGTTCAGCTTTTAAAAGCGAGACTGCGCTCGATCCGAGTCACTGACAGCTTCACTCGAGGTAGGTATTCTTACTTTTGGACCATTTAGAGGCTCAAAAGTTTTCATTCTTACAGCTACAGTTACAGATTTGAAAAAACAGTTTAACCTCTTGCCTGTTTTGCACTGTACCGTACCTTTAATGATTTGCCCATAATCTAATTTCTTACCGCATCTTTGGTATTTTTAATGTCAAATGAGTCGTATAGATGTTAGTTTTCGAAGTGTATTCTGTTTGGTTTTTAAACCACAGCGTGGGCTTTCTGATAGGTTTTGCATTACTTCTCGAGTTTTTATCTTTGAGTTTTTGGGAGATTGGTTGAGAGAGACTTTTTGGAGGTACAGACAAAAAATGGAGACCTCCAAACCAAACCAGTGCTGTGTGTGTTCAGTGAAGAGAAATGGCGGCGGCAAACGAATTCGAAAAGAGACTGGGTATTTTCGTCCGGACTGGGAAGTTGGACTATGCCTCTTGCCCTCTTTCAAGATTCATCGAACTCAATCTGACCTTTGATAAAACGGGTTAAGTAAATGTACTTGAAGTAGTTGCATTCGAAAATAATTATGTCGTAATTGTAATCTAAAATATTTGCTTTTAACTGTAAACGTAACTTCCCTCTCCGATGTACAGGAGAGAAAAAAGGCAGCTTCCAGGGAAAACATTATTTTGTTTCCTGTAAAAAAGTTGTTATACGGGCTTAAAATAATTAGAAATAATACTTTTAATAACATTTTGCAGCTTATAAATGTAAAAGGAACAAAAATAGGAAATAAAAATAATGTGACATTTGTTAGATCGAATTCGTGAAAAAAATGAAACTGTTAAAGCGTTTGTACATTCTATAAAACTGATTTTTATCGATCGAATATATATATATATATATATATATATATATATATATATATATATATATATATATATATATATATATATATATATATATATATATATATATATATATATATATATATATATATATATATATATATATATATATATATATATATATATATATATATATATATATATACAATGTGTTACTAATCGAATTTCGAAGACCTTAAATTAATAATCTCATTCTTCAAAGAAGATATCGAATGATTGCCTGGGACCGAAACATTATATTCAGTGGAATTTTTTTCTATTCGATTTGAGATCATTTAGGAGATGAAAAACTAACGGAAAATAGAACATTTTCAAGTTCAGAATTGTGTATGGTATATTATTTGACCCGGAAATAAGAGCTGCGTTGTTTAAATATTGAGTATAGTTTAAATTTTTTTGTGAAAGATATTTGAATTTTATTTGTTATTTAATTTTAAAATAATGTGACAAAGTTTTCAGATTTAAAATCTCAAATGGAACAGAAAAAGATTATTGTAATTTTTACAACCTTAGCTGTTGTAAAATTGTTGTCTGCGCACTCAACGAATGCAGTAGAATTCTAAGCTATTTTGTCTTTATTTCTTTTGGTAACTTATTGTAAGCTCAAAATTAAATGTTGATATCCTAAAAGTACTTTTAGTTATTATATATATATATATATATATATATATATATATATATATATATATATATATATATATATATATATATAATTTTCCGAGAATAATATTATTTATATAATATTCTATCGTAAATAATTTTTTAAACTATTCTTTAATTATAAGTTAATTTGATTATTGTCGAAACCGAAGTTTGAGTGAAATGACTTTACTCTTGTTATTCCCAGCTGTTCTTTAATACTACATTTAATCCGAGTGATATTATTTTGAGTTCATTTGCAAACTATTCTGTTTCGTGCATCAATGGTTTTAATATTTGTTTTAAAAATATTATCGTTTGTCATTAGTTTTGTTTTAATTTTTCTTTTGTGGTGTGGCAACTTTTGAAAAGAAAGAATAAGTTTTTCTGATTGAATATTGAGTTTTTGTAAGATGACGGTAAATCGTACATGGAATAATAAAGAGATGCTTCTTATCGTCACTCCACGAAAACCGTCTATAAGAGGCAGTATTTAGATATAAAAATAAAATATTCTTTCATTATTCGAGGCTGTGTGTTATCACATTAAGAGAAAATAAAAATTTTTGCAAGCGGTCCATTACTAGAAGAGAAATTTGCTTTGTTGGAATTTGTCATTTGGTGAAAATATTATTTCGCCATTATGAAATATTATTTTCACATTATAACATTTCGTTTCAGGCCTATTCAGAATTCGAACATACATAAATATCCTACAAGTTACATTTCATGAAAGAGTAATTTTAATATTGATGAATGTGGAATTATTTGCATTCACCGAATCACACATACTCGACCAGAAATGATCTAAAAATAGAATCAATGATTATTGAAACGTAGGAACCACTTTATTAATAATAATTATTGAACAGTTTGAAAAAGGCAACTTTTCAGTATTCTTCTTCGAATCTGATTTACACATGAGAGTTTGATGGTGGTAATAATTGTTCTATTTTTTTCTCTAGGTTCGAATTTTCTCATCCTATTCTCTATTCCAAGATGCAGCGTTTCATGTTAGCAGTAAGTGTTCTCAAATCGATTGATTTTTCTTCGTTTTTCGAAATATTGTCACCTTGATTCAAAAGATACTTTAAGGAATTTCAATCTCATTTTTAACGATATCTTTAAAATTTTTAACGATATTTTTTAAAGAGAATGGTACCGAACATATTGAACCATTTCTTTATGTCGCTCCCTTTTAAAGCTCTGTGTCTCCTCCTGTTTTTGGCGATTTTTAGGTGTTGCCAACTTCGCCAACACTTTCGCCGGAAGTGGCTGACGTTACGAGCGGGGCTACGTATACTTACTGTATTAATTGTATCTGTCGCCAGTATAGTTACTTTCAACAAAAATTACCAGACGTGAATTCAAACTCGAACGGTAGTTGCCAGATCCTGAAAGAAATCAGCTGTTTTATGAAAACAACAGAAATACAGTTGAAAAATCAATATTACCTTATTTTATATTTACATATATTTTTCAATAAATATTACTTTTTTAAATACCCGAATCCTATTCAATAAAAAAAGTATTCATCTCGTTCGGTTTGAGGTATAAGTTCGATATCCACCCCATTCTTTTCCGTAACAAGCAGAATTTTCTTTCGGGAATCCCATATATTAATTAAAATCCTGCAAGCAGGAAGTAAAATTAACATTTGGATTTCAAAATAGAAATCCAACTTATTAATATTTTTAGTATTAAAATTTGTTTTGCTACGTAAGATCTGAAACAAATATCCCATATTTTGAAGAGTTGAAGGCCCGATCAAGGCAAAGTTGGGCCCACAAACACACTCCTTTCAAGGCAAAAAAAATAGTTTATAAAAGAGGATACAAATTGAATATTTCTGGAGGAAAGTTTATATTCATTTTTTGATGTTTCCATACTTTTGTAGTACAGTCGAAAGCCAAAAATCTGTGTATCCTCGAGGATGTAAACCGTAACACTTGCAATTAAGTTTTTATATAAAAAAATAAAATAAAATAGCATAGGTAAGATTGAAAAATAAATAGCTATTCGTAGACAAAATGAATAACAGAAAAAAATAATAAAATTCTTAAACAAATCGCAATTGTATCTAAGTTTCAGAAATAGAATAAAAAGTGCTCCTAGTTCTTTATAACTGGCTGAAATTTTTAATTGATTACTAATTTATATATAATATATAAGATAAGTAAAGTAAACAGGAGTGTGTTTCAGATAAAATGGTCAACCTTTTAACTGTTTTTATTTCATTTCTGAATAAGGTTTCGCGAAATAGTACTTGAAGAATGAAAATAAAAAACATTTTCAAATTTTGTTAATTAAATTATTTAAAATTTAATAATGAAGTACCAAGTTTTAGGGGGCCCGTGCTTTAATCAGGCCCTGCATTGGTTGGTAAAAATTGCATTCTAATTGGATGAGTGTGTAAAGAAAAAATAATTCTGTAACATGTCAAATTTAACATCCTGCTCCTTACACTCCTTAAGTAAACAAAAGTTCGATTTCTTTTGCTAGGTCGTCCCCCTCTTTTTATTAAAGAGGATAGATCGAATAAGGAATCTCAAGTTCGTTACTTCTTGGAGGGTTGGTTATTTCGCAAAGAATGATATTTTGATGTTCGAATCCGCACATGATTTTGGTTTTCTAATGACGTATTTCTTTTTATTTAACAGGTTGGAGTCGCCTTTGCGCTGCTCGCTTTGGCATGTAAGTAAAATCCTTTTGAAATTTTGAGCGTAATATACTCTTACTTAATTAAAGAAAACGACATGTATATTTGTGGGCAATGAAACCATTAACAGTTTACAAACGCAACAGCCTCGAATGACTCAAAATCAGCCTTAGTGAACCATTAATGGTTTGTTATATCTCATTTTTTTTAATCATTGCGTACTTTTAATATATAAGAAAAAAGTAGAGTTGGATGCAAACATCATATAAATTATAATATAGATACACCTCTGGTTTGAGACTTCGAAGGACTTGGGATGCGGCCGTAAGTCTGCGAACATTATTGTTGTGGGGTGTCCCTGTCGGATCGAAGGTACCTCAGAACTCTACTGTCACCTCTTCTTCTCCTTTCTCCGATCTTCCTCTTCACTGCCATCAGGATAGCCGTCCTTTTGAATGGGTTGTCTGAACCCCGCCTTCCGAGCTAAAACCTGACACGTTGAAATGGGGAGCTCTCCGAACCTTCGAAATGGGACCCTCATAAATAATTCCACATTCTTACTTAGTGTCAAGAACGGAGACACGATTCTAATCCCACACACGACGAATCATTTTCAGAGGTCCTCTGTTCATTGCAACAAAAACGGGATGGGATGTGGTCAGATTTAGATCTGAAGCATTTCCGCTTCCTGTTCCATTTACATTCCGTAAATTAAACGGATCTCCATCGCCTCACCCCACTGCGCAACAAATAAGAAACGAGAAAGTTCTTAAGAAGTAGATTTGTCGCCTCCTTGAAATGTTCCGTACACCGAAAGATGACAGCTCTTTATAAAATAGAAAAATAGCAGTATAAAACGCTTTTTCGATTTTTTTGAAAACCCTTTCGAAATCGACTTTTAGCAGTAAGTCCATCTCAACTCATTAAAGATTTAGTCATTCTGGATCTAGTCTCAAATTACTTTTGTTTAAGAACCATTACAAATAGAAATAACTCTTTCTGTATGTTTAGTCCTTACTCAGACGCATGAACTGTTTAAGTCCCAATCGTAGTTAAGAAGAAGCCATCGAAAAAGATATATACACTTATTCTGGATCTATTCTAAAATGACGCTAGTTAACTATTTCTGAGAGTGTAAAGTAAATGACCTGGGAGGGATGCAAACAGTGAATTTACAACTCAAGCCGAGAACACAAATTGCCTTATCAAAAAGAAGCAACTTCGAGATCGACATGTTCACAAAAGAGTGATACAGAATGTGCCCCATTTCCAAGCGAGAAATTTATCTGCTATTACTGGAGATTGCGAAACAATTATATAGGAACATACAGTCTTCGAAAAAAGACAGCTGTTATCTACCGACCGAAATGGCAAGCAACTTTACATTTTTTCTACCTTTGTCATTTCAGTTCTTTGCGTTCGTGCACAGAGAGAATGGGCGCATGACGTCAGGTGCAGCAAAAATGGCAACTTCCTCGTTGGCAAAACGTTTGAATTCCCTAAGGATCGTGCTCGTGATTGGAGTTTTAATTTTGTCCTTTATCTGAAAATGGTAATGAGCTGTTGCGCGAATGGATGTACTAAGCGTTTCCAAAAAGGTGAAAATATTGGATTTTATCGATTTCCTAAAGATCCTCCATTGCGATTGCTTCGGATAAAAGCTTCGAAAAGGCAAGACTGGATTTTAAGTTCTTCTTCGAGAATTGGCGGCAAACATTTTCAGTATGGTCATAAAACGTTAACCTTACTGTAATGTAATAGATTATATAAAATTATTAGGCTCTAAGAATTCTTTTATTATTTTTAATTTTTTTCATATTTCTAATGTATTTTTTATGCTTTTGAGAGAAGTACTGTACTTATAAATGTCATTATTTTTTGTCCTTAAAAGGATCCGGTTTTGCACGTTTTTATTAAATTCATATTTATGTAATAGTTTATTGTGACTGTTATGATAATCAAAGTAGTTATACTTTGATCACGATACTTAATAGTACTGTGTGAAATGTTTAATTTTTTTTAATATATAAATTTGTAATTGCTAAAAAAATCTATTTTGAATGACTTGGCCAGTGTCTGACGTTTCCTTCCCTTTCCCTTCAATAAAATTTAGTTTTTTTTTTTTTTTTTTTTTGTATACGTAATCCCTATCGAAGCTCATAAAAGACAATGAAAACAAGCCATGTTTTGCCAACGAAAAGTGGAGCTGTAGTCCGCACTCGTATTTGTTTACAGACAGGCACTTTCTGTATAGAGTAGAACTTATTCTTTTGCCAGACCCCAAAAGTGAATGTATAGCTTTAATTCCGCAATAGAACTTTTTTTTTTCGTTCTGGATGCGTTGTAGATGCGGAGACGACGTGCCAGTCTCACCAGCGGAACTCCCGTAACTCTGCCCACGGGCTGCAGTGGAACATCCAGTGCGACGAAAACGGGCACTACCTGCCCCTGCAGTGCACCAACGACACCGAGAAGAACAAGTGGTGCGCTTGCTACAACAAGGAAGAGGCCATCACCTCGCCTTCCAAGAAGACCAGGACCTGCACGTGCCCGCTAGACAGGGACGAAGCCATCAACAGTAAGCACACTTTAACCCTTTCGTTCCTCTGGGCCAACACGCCTCCGGGGCTTCTCCCTACAGGTGGCTGAAGGAACTGTTTCCTTCCTAAGACCGCTTTCCCACTTACCGACACGACAGCAATGAATCTTAGACGACAATCGTTGTCGCGCACGTCAAATGCACTCAGATGAGCTACTCGCTTTTCCACCCACCGATTCAACGCCGATTGGGTCGTTTTCGAACGGTTTATCGGCCAGTTCGGTCGTTTCCTTTTCAATCGGTCCCACATTTGGAGAGCGATCGCTACTCACGTTGCTTGCTTTGGATTCATAAATTATATTTTTTTTTGTAATACAGTTGTTACATGACTTTATTTTTAAAATCATTATTAATATAATATTTAAACACTTAGATTTCTGACGCATTGCATGGACACATTCTGCTCAGATTTTAATGTTACGTTGTTTGATCCTAAAATGCGATTTTATCGTCGATTTGCTATTATGACTCTTGGAATGTCACTTCTGTTATATTACGTTTTCATCTGCAATCATTCATAAGTTCATTTATCACGTACTGTTGCTTTGACTGAGTGTATCCAATTTGGATTTAAGATGCTTTAAAGAGATAAAGTTGCTAAAGAAAAAAAATGATCCGGTAAATGTGTCTATAGTTGAAATGAAATAGATTTAAAAAGAGAAATGAAAAGGACAAAATTAATGACATAAAATTCGAAAACAGTAATTAAAATCGAAAACATTTTTATTCATTTTTTAAAAAATATATTATTGTTTTGAACAAAAATCATTTTAACTATTAGAAGAGATGGAGAATTTTAGCAGATTTAAGAGTTTTACAGAAAAAAAAAATTAAAATTTTTAAAATGGAATAGTAAAAAACTCGAACCTCATAACAGCTCAAGAATGCTAGTGCAACGCGATAACACTAAGCCAAAACGCCTCACACGTTGAATGCTAAATTGACCTTTTTACACACAAAAAAAAAGAGGGCGAGCCAAAGCTTCACTCGCATGCCACCGGTGAAAAGAATAAAAGAAATGGGTGGCTAGTATTAGCATGCATTGTTTTCAAAATGTGTGCAGTGAAGCAGCGTTAAAATTGACTTTTCTAACAATAATTGTTGTCTATAAAAGTGACTACTTCAGTCATCGTAAAACTTGTGCTTGCTAGCCACCATCTTTTTAAATGCAGCGATATCGGTCGAGTGGAAAAACGGCTTTCTAGACGACACGATACCGTTGCATTATGTACCGGCCGGTACAGACGTTGTCGTGTCGGTAAGTGGGAAAGGAGAACTAAAGAATAATAATACTCTAATAATTTTGAAAAATAGATTTAACTTTGTTTGAAGTTCTGTAGGTCATAGTTTCCTCATAACCAATACGCGGACTAGGAGGTCAACTAACAAATTGTAGAATTCTTTAAATGTTTTCATTATTTACTGTGATTAAAAGAGTATTTCAGAATATATATATATATTTTATAACTGCCGAAACATATTTCTAAAGTTCAGCAAAACGTTCTTTTTTTTTCCAGTGAGTGTATCACAAGCTTCACTGATTCTCCGCATATCGAACACTTTGAAATGATGTTCACACACCTGAAAAGGAAATATATAAACTGTACTTGATTAAAAATTCATAAATTAATAATAATAATAAACACGGCTACGTAAATATGTAAATATGTATATATATATATATGTATATATATATATATATGTGTGTGTGTGTGTGTGTGTGTGTATATATATATATATATATATATATATATATATATATATATATATATATATATATATATATATATATGTGTGTGTGTGTATGTGTGTATATATATATATATATATATATATATATATATATATATATATATATATATATATATATATATATATATGTGTGTGTGTATATATATATGTATATATATATGTGTGTGTATATATATATATATTTATATATATGTGTGTGTACACATACATATATAATGCTTTGAAAGCGAAATAATTTTACTGGTAAAGTGTCTTAAGATCTAAGAATGAATTATAAAATTCAGTTTCAATAGTTCGGCCCATGGGAATGTGCGGATGACCTGATATATATACATTTCGACCTGAGTCGAAACCCAACTTTTTGGATGGGGTTGTTCCCAAACCAATTAATATTTCTACCAAATCGCTTAGGAAAAATAAGGCAACTTATCGGGCTCTGTCAAAGGCTACTCCCACGTAACGACTTGCCCTGAAATAAGGTTCGCCACTTTAATTCGAATACACTCCGTTCTTCTCTTCTACTTGCAGACAACGCTGCCGAATGCGACGTTCCCAACTGCGTCAACACCGGCAAATACGATCCCAAACAGTGTTGCCGGGACACTTGCCACTGCGTCAACCCTGACACCGGAGACAGGACAACTCAACCGGAGAGAAACCCGAACCTGCAGTGCTCTTAGGGCGCCTCCCATTCTGTTTCATGAAATGACGTTATGATGGTCTATATTAACCGCCAGAGGGCGAGAAACATCGCATATTATTAGAAGCTGGAAGTGTTTGGAAAATTAAAGACAAGCTTTCGAAGAATGGACTTTTCATATCAATTAAAATGAAATGTTTATGTTAAAGGAAATGGGAAGTGAAATCATAATGGTAACATTTTACTTGAAATAAACAATTTTGTTCGTTTTTTTTCTCTCTACTTACACTACAGTATAAGATTTTAAGCTTTTATTTTAATGGATCCAAGTAAACGATTTATGCGTCGGAATAAAATGAGTGGATCGGGACAACTAATTTTGGTGCCACAGTTTCTTACGATAATCACCTGGTTCACTGGCGTCATCTATTTAAAAATATATTAACTAAACCTATTTAAGTAGTCGTGAGCTCGTGTCCAGGATTCTTAATACACCGTGTTAAAGAATGGAAGGTGGATACGGATTTGATACGATATCCATGCGCTTCCTGCCGCCATGTTTTTTTTTTTTTTTTTTTTTTTTTTGGCCACCTTAGCAAAAAACCCATTTTTGAAAGTCGCCAAACAAAAATGGCGGCAGAAAATGGCACTTTCTGAAAGATCACCAAGAAAAAAACATGGACGCTACCACATGGCTTTTAAGAAACCATGTATAAAAATGGCGGCAGAAAAGGCATTTTCTGAAAGATTAAAATTTTTTATGTATGGGGGGTTGAGGGAAACCCCCTTCAACCCCCCTATTATTAGAACAAATATAAAAAAACATACACACATTTTGAAACGCACAAGAAGTTAGGAAACAATTTCTTCCTTTCTAACCCATAATGCACAAAATACCTAAAAAGATTTTTTAAAAAATGGTACAACTACGCGGGCACTCCAACCAGACCAGCACGTACAGTAACGTGAAAGTACTCTCTAGAGGAAAAATAATTCCAAAAAGGCGCCAGTTGGTCAAGTGCACCAATGGGGATTAAAGAACGAACCAGGTTGCCACTACAAAGGTCCAATGTCAGGGAAGTAAAAGATAAACAGTCATCGCCCTGCAAAATGCCCGAAAAAATTGCCAAATTTGGCGGCAAAAACTAGAGCGTAGATATCGAATCTGTACCTTTATTTGTTTTTATTTGTATAGTGTATTACTTTTTTAAAATCATTAACAATAACTGGTAAAAGTATACAATCACATTGCATTATTCAGACAATGTTTATTCTCAGTTTATTGTAATGGACAGTAAATAGCCTTGCTTAAAGCATGAAAAAATGACTCTTTGAAATATCATTCAATATAGTACTTTAGAAGCTTATAATTTTGTATCAAAGAATATTCAAGAAGAATTCTTTTTTACTCTTTACTAAGTGACATAATTATTCAATATTGATGTATAATTTTGAGAGGAATAGTAAAATTTAAACTTATGAATATTCTTTCATAGAAAAATGTAAGTTTCTAAATTACTATATGGAATAACATTTTTGCAGAACAATGTATTTATCTTTAAAAATCAGGCTGTTTACCCCCCCCATTATAGACAGCTTGAGGTATAAAGTTTATAATAGCAAAAATTAATTTTAAAATATTTAAAAAAAAAAAAAGATAAAAATAATTGACAGTTAAAAATAAAAATCAATTTTAAAAATTGTCAAAAATGTAAAAAAAAAATATTAGAAATAAAATAAAATATTAAATTATAAAAATAATAATAAATATTAAAATTAATAAAATTATGACAATAAAATATTAGAAATACTAACACTTCTCTCAAGCTCATTTTTTAGAAGAAACTAATTTTAAAAACTTAAAACGACAAAAACTAACAAAAATAAAAGTAAAAAATTAAATAAAATTCAAATAAATAGGAGAAAATTGACTGAAAATATTGTCAAAAATGTAAATAAAATAACAAAATAATTGTCCAATTAATTGAGTAATTTTAGTTAATATATATGTGAATAGATGGCGCTAGTTAGCCAAGCAATTTTTTACCGGAAGTGTAAACATCCAAAATTGGCTGTCCTGATCCACTCATCTCGTTCTCTGAGCTGTCCTACATTTTTGGGAAGTGCTGCCATCTGGGAATTCTTTAATGAAATAATTCTCCACAAAAAGTCATCCAAGAATTATAAGGACCCTTAAACCTTCAACACTTTTTATTAAAAAAAAAAAAAACATAATTATAGATTGAAATGTTCTACGCATATAAAAAGAGGCATAAAACAAAATTCCGCTAAGTTTAAAAGACACTCGAATGTTGGACAGTTGTTGACTCATTACTTTAAGTCTATTTTTCTCAGGATGCTCAGATTGCGTGTAAGATTTCTCAAAAAACCTTGAAAGTCGAAAAAAATGTAAACTAATTATCATTTTCGACTTCTCATTCCATGATACCTACCAGTTTTACAAACATAATATTTTTAGTAAAGGTAGAGCAAAGTATTATCTTTACGCACCTGTCTCATTCATTTTTGAAACATAAAAAATATTTTTGTTACAAAGTTTTTAAGAGACGCTTTGTTGTTAACGAAACTGATATCGAGACTAGCTCGCATGATTACTCAAATTATAATTAAGTGTAAGACAAACATGCTACAATATCTCAAAACAAATTGGAACCTCTGTTTAAAGTTCATATATATTTTTAAAATTACTTGAAAAAAGTGAAATTTTTCCCTTAAAAATTAAGAATTTATTATTATAAAAAAGAAACATATTTTGGGAAATATACAAGAAAATGGAAGTCTAGTCGAATGTAAATTATATTGTATAAAGCCTGTAAGAATTTCATGTCTAAAGATTAAAAACTTTTTGAGGTGGCATGCGCAAATAAAACTCAATTCGAGAGAAATCCAATTAAATTTGTGTAAGTAATAATTTGTATAGATATTGGATTTCAATATTGGAATTTTTTTTTAATTTTTAAATGTTCAGAACTGAATCCAATTTTTTATCGATTTAACAGTCATATGACCTCTTACACTTATGGGGCTTTTTAGTTAGATTCCATTTTAGAAATATGTTTTTCGTTAAAAGCTTAAAATTCCCCTAACATGATTAAATATTTCCCCTAAACATGAAAGCAAATGAGAACAGTTTTCCCGAATTTAAAAAAAAATCAAGTCATAAATGTATATTTTTTAAATATTTTTTTATTATTTTTATAAGTACTTAGGATTGGTTTATTAAAGGGATCTATAACAGATTTCTACAAAAAAAAATTTCAGATAGTTTAGCGTGAAATAAAAAATGTTCTGGTTCATCGAAAAGTGTAACAAAACTACGGGATTCTTTTGTTTAAGTCCTTACATTAAAATGGAGATAATTTCTGTTTGCCATTTCCGGTAATGCAAAACGTTGCTTCGGCGAAAACGTAGTGAACCGTTTTTCAAATAAAATGACCTTAGCAAGGATTAACAAGTTTCAAGGCGATCATTTCTCTCGGTTCGTTTCATTCTGCTTTTCAAAATAAATTTCTAACGGATTTAAAGGAGCTTTACTTAATTTCTACAAACAGCTCTATTAATAGAGCTTTGAAGGAAATGTTTTTACTCTTTATTGTGCGTGTATTTTTCTGAAATGGGCATAAAAATGCAAACATAAATTGATATGATTTCGAGCAACTTCTTTCATTAGAACGTACCTTATTGAATTGTGCGAATTCTCCAAAAATTCTGATAATGCGAAATCCTCACAGTCGAGTGGCAATAATGAAGGTCATCCCTCGAAAAATACTAAAAGCAGACTCTTGCGTTGACACAATAAAAACATGTAAATAAATTTCTCGCCTTTCGAAACTCCTCACTTCGATTGTTTGTTCTGGAACATCTCTTATTAAAATCGATAGTACTGTAGTGGTTCATAAATATTTAACATGTGTATTTATATATTTACTCTATGTACATAAAACTCCATGTATTTTAATTAATTCATTTCATTTTTTAATATCGTTTATTTTGTATTTTGTTTTAGTTTTTTGGCAACTTCTTTTTTTGTTGTGATAAATGAATGTAAAAACTGTTCTCGGATAAAAAATAAGCTGGTGATATTTTGTGTGTTCTTTTTTGCTTAAAGTAGTTGCCAAAAAACTAAAACAAAATACAAAACAAACGATACTAAAAAAGGAAATGAATTAATTAAAATACATGGAATTTTATGTACATGGAGTAAATGTATAAATATGCATGTTAAATATTTATGAACCACTACAGTACGTTAAGGGGTCATGCGTCTCTTAAAAGCCGAAAACACTATCATTTTCGACTTTTAATGTCTTGAAAATTACCCGTATTACAAACATATATATTTTAAACGTAGTAAGAAAAAATGATTGCCTTTACACACCTATCTCATTCATTTTAGAAACACAAAAATATTTTTGTCAGAAAGTTTTAAATAAGAGACAGTTTGATTTTAACAAAACTGATACCGCGCAGAATTACTAATAATATAATGAAGTTTAAGAAAAATTTCTTGTTTTAAAACATGCTACAATATCTCAAAATAACTTAGAACATAGATTTGTATGTATTTAAAATACATATATTTTTTCAGAAAAGTATGAAAAAAAAGTGAATTTTTTTCCTTATTTAAAAATTTATCACTCAAAAAAAAAAAAAAAAAAAAAACATATTTTGAGAAATATACAAGAAATGGAGGTACAATTAGATGAAAATTACTTGTATACAACCTGTAAAAAATTTATGAAAAAAAAAATATTGAAAACTTTTTGTAATAATATGCGAGTTACGTGAAAAAAAAGAGGCCATTTGAGGACTCAAAATCAAATTAAAGCTTTGTAAGTTTCAATTGGTTTGTGATACGTTTTTATTCCTAACTCCTCTCAATATTAGAATTATTTAAAGCGGATTGTTTCAAAATATCCATAACTGAATTACTTTTCACTTTTTTTTCTTTGAAAAATCCCATTTTTTGTCGATTTACAAGCGTATGACTCCTTTAGGGCAGTATTTGTTTGTAAAATCTTAGCATGAGTAACGAAACATGTATATTTATAGTTTGTATCGATTATCTGAAGTCATATGGAGGGGGTCATTTCGAGGGCCTTATCAAGTGACCACTCATTGGTTAACGGGTAACAAAGTACTAGAAAAGTACGAGTCACGTGGTCGGGGATTGTGAGATCTCGAGAATACATCATTTTTGGTCCTTTGGCGCCAAAAATTGGTCTGTAACCCTACCGGTATATACAGCGAGATATTTTATATAAGCCTTTTTTTTTCTATATCATATACTCAGAATGAACACACAAAATATTTTGTTAATTCTTAAAATGTATCTAGAACATTAATTTTTAATTTTTTTCTTCTATCTTTACGTTATTAATATGTATAATATTTTTCAACACTCTGGGGGTATTATGTTTTTTAATAAACGAAATACTTTATTTGCAGGGAATATTTTTTACTTGTACATTAAATTTTCATAAAATATCGATGAATTTTTAAATTTAAATTCAGTTTTAATAACTTTAATAGATTCAAAATTTTAAGGAAATACCCGAATTTATATTAAGGATTTTTAGGAGTATTAGGTAAAACTTTTATGAGAATCTATAACAAGAAACATGTTAAAAAAAATAAGAACATTCATAAAAAAATAATTTGTAAAAAATAATTTGTTGATCCTATATATAAAATCGGATTTTATATATATATATATATATATATATATATATATATATATATATATATATATATATATATATAATCATTTTCCAATTTTTCTACTGAGGGCCCATTTTCATGATGATCCCTATGACTGTGTTCAGTGCCAAGTTACAAATACGTTATCCTTTAAAGGAAAACTAACGCTAGCAGCGTATCAAAACTCTAATGGCTTCGGCGAAAATGGCTCTCAGAAATAAACCCTATCTTTAAAACGATTCTGTTTCTTAAAACACGAAAAACCACAAGCCACTTTCGTATTCCATTCCACTTTTATTCAAAGAACAACACATACTGAAAAATCTCGTTCCAAACAGTTACATAAATATTACAGTTAACATAAAAAGTTACAGTTACAATGAATATGACAGTTATTGTAATGTATCTGGCAACAGCCAGAATAAAAGAACTCTGTATTAATTGGAATCTGGCAACACCAGATAGACAGAGAGAATTTTGTTTTTGGGTTAAGAACATCAGAACAATAACTTTAAGCTTAAAAATGTACATATAACGTGATTTGTAATTTGTGAATAAATATGTTTTCGTGAACATCTGCATCTTATATTAAGGCCCCTAAAACACTACAGTTATGTCCCTGTTCGTGTTTTCCTGAAAGAACGTTTTCTCATTCTATGAATAAGATTCTTATCAGCAAGAATGAACTTGCTATCATTTGCTCTTCAGGAAAAAAATGTAGTGCAATTTCTAAATCTTTTAAAAAATATTACAAGAGTAAGCTGGAGTTGCTATATTAGAGTCTCAACAAAGAAATCGATGAAGATCATCAACAGTATAACTGTTTTGTGTTTAATCAACAATTAGCTCTAGATGTTTATGGCGAAACACACCTAACCGGTTTGTAAATTTAGTTTCTATTCTAAAAAACTGTGTCAAAACGACTAAATTTTTAAAATATGTGTGGTAAAAAAAGATGGTTTTTTTCAAAAGTTAAGAAACTAGTACAATAACGAGCTGAAGAATTTTCTGATGGAAATTGCTAATATTTTTAGACAGCGCCCATTTATTTTATTTTTACATTGCAGTTTAGATAAAGACACAAAAGAAATATATAGTTGCTTTGATAAGCAAACCGTATGTACTTAGCCAAATCTTATTGGTACACAAGTATATGATGTCTGAGATCATAAACTTGTCTTAAATAATCTAGTATTCAGGCAAAAAAAAGCATGCTAAATCATTGGTGATAGTCTCCAAATTCTAGACCTCCAATTTCCGACAACATCAAGAATAGAATTGGCCAAAACAAATTCGAATCCATTCTTCAAAGGGAATTTGAAAATTAAACTTACCTTTTAATCCTTTTCAATGGTAATGACACAGAAAAGGTTTTGGGGGTAGTGAGACAACTTTACCTCGTCGATCATTATAAGTAGCTAACGAAAGATACCATAAACTAAGTAGATACCATCGCACGTTTGTTTAACCTTGAATGCACAGTGGAAATGAATCAGTTATACTCAAATTGTTGTGCCTAAATGTTTCGATACAGAGCCTTTGCTTATTTGCTCATTTCATTCAATTTTTCGAACCTTGTGCAGAGCAGGCACTCCGTCACGGTGGCTCGTAGAAAAAAAATCTAAAGTCCTGATAAAATTGGTAAATTGTTGCAACAGCTTTCTGAGAATGAATCGGACGGCGGTGAATGTCTTGTTCTAATTTAGATTATTTACGGGTAAAATTGAATATCACTGCATTCCTTGAAAATGAGGCATGTACAAAACATGATGCGTAATGATTCAAAAACTGGTATTATCACAAAAATGGCGATTTTGCTTATCATACTGTTATTTATGAAAGTTATTGTTTTATTTCATTTTACAAGATTAAGTCATTTGTTCTTTTTTACAGTTTTTTATGATAGAAAGAGTCATAATTGCATGAAATATTTAAAAGACTTCAAACTAAACCCTACTGAACCCATTATTGTAATTATTGTATCAATGGCGTACGGAGAATTTTTTCAAGGGGAGTTTATAATTTTAAAAAAATAATAGACCGCATAATTTTTACTAAAATTTTTATTTTTGCCATTTTGTCTGAACTCAAGAGGGGTGTTTAAACCCCTAAACCCTTCCCCTTGCGTAGGCCCCTGTTGTTGTATCTCATAACACA
>JAGEOH010000196.1:0-75000 GCA_032207245.1 Pardosa pseudoannulata
TAGCTTTTTTATTTGTGAAAATTGAAGTCATATTATCAGCCTGTTTAGATATTTTGTGATACCAATGTGTAAATATGTAGAAAGATGTAAATATTTGCACTATGTAAATAAGTCATGTAATTTATGCGTGTGTATCTGGAAAAAAGTTCACATTATCAGCTTGCGATTAGCAGAATAATTTAATAAATATATTTTTCTCTTATGGGAACTTTTGTGTATTGAATTGTTACATTTTTCATTCGTTAGTTATTAAAACTATAAACCAGAATATATAATTAATTGTTTTATGTTTTACAGTTTTGATAAAATTTCAATTTAAAATTTATTAAATTGTACGGGTGTTTTTAATCTTTGAAAGCTAGGGAGTTCGTTTTAACAGTATCCAAGTATAGTTTAATGTAAATTAATATTTCTCACGTTTATTAGGAAAAAATCGTGACAATAAACAAGCTAATTTATGAATCGTCTGTGGGGGTGGGATAATGAAATTTAGAAAGTATCAGAAATGGGAATGTCCTTGTATACCTAATATATACGTATACCCAATCTGCGTCAGTAGATTGGGTATAAGTATGTAATATGAAAATCTTTTCTGTAAATTGTAAATGGCGATCCATACGGGACGGTGAGCTTGAAACTCTATACATATACATTCTAATATACCTAAAAGCTCACATTCAAAAATAAAATAATTTAATTCCCTTTTTTGAAATATATTAGTTTAAATTTTTTTTTCTATTTTATGCCTTTTTACTTATAAATATCTTTTGAACATTTTTGGATATTATTTTGTTGGTAGAAGGAAACTAATAAATAATATTTTTGTTCTTACGTCAAAAATTTAAATTCAGTTGTAAAGTTGAAATTAAAAACGGACTCATATATTTATTTTACTGTGCATTGGTAATACTAAATAAATACAGAAGGTGTTGACACATTTTTGTAACGATTTTGCAGATATATATATGTATATATTTGAGTGTAAAAAAATAATAATTTTAATTTTCTAATATGTTGAATCTGATAGCCCTGTTGTTGAACTATTATAGTAAATCCTTGTTTCCAACATAGCAAAATATTTTTTTTAAACATGAAGGTTGATTAGATTACAATCTTCCTCAGTCCATTCAATGATTTGGGATGCCGCCTTTAAAGTGCTTGTTTTAAGTCTTAATACTCAGTAATACATAGGAAACTATTTGGATGGGATTCTTTTAATGAAAATAGCTTTATTTCCGGTTTTATTTCTTATTTTATCAAATAAATAGAGAAGTAGATTTAGAGCTAGGGCTTGGAGCCTTGTCCTGATGGAACTTAAAGCAGTGATGATTATTTGGGTGAAGAAATGGCATTTCTTCTTTGAAAATAGGTGTTAAAACACATCCAGCAATAACCAAAAAACCTTTAGCAAACCTTCCTTGTTCTCTAAACCAACATTTTAATGACTTTTCTCCTCTTTTTGCAGTCAGATAAGTAAATCCAAAATTCATCTATTGTAACTATTGTGAAAATTTAAAATATCCTTAATGCTATAGCCGATATTTAAACCCTACTCCAATTTGATGCCAGTCACTTTTTTATGTTAACATTTAAATTTTAATTTATGGAGAGAGTGAAAATAGTTACAAAATATATGAACACCCTTTGTATTTTGCAGGAATCTGCGAAAAATTAAGGCGCATTAAGAAAATGAATAAAACTCGAATGTGATTAATTTACAATTTTAACTTATATATGTGCTAAATTCCATAATTCTAAGTTAAGGATTTCCATAAACGCTTTATAAAGTTCACCGTTTCCTTAAGAAATAGGTATTGAACAAACTTGTGTGTTTAGTTTGAAAATACGAACTCAAAAGCCCAATAATTTGATATCAACGTTTAATTTTCTTCTACTTCTTTATTATTTGTATCGTGATTCGATTGTTTCCAAATCAAGTTATTTTAGAAGAAATGTTAAAATAACTTCAGAATGCTGATATCTGGATATTTTTATTGTAACGTTTTTTGCTTTGGTAAAAATCCCAAATGAATCTGATTCACTGACTGTGTTGCAGTTAGGAAGCCATTTATTTGAATTTTGATTTTGAGCGCCTGGTTTGGTTTGGAGTGCTACGGTCAAATTCTAAACTACTACAAACGTCCCTCATTAGTTTGGAGTGTCAGCAAATGTGTTATCGATTTTAATTTCCGTCTTGTATATTGAACGATTCTCTCCTATTGTCGCTTGTACGTTCCGAATATACTAATGTACCCTTCCCTCTAAACTCTATTAAAATAAAATGCATTCGATATTTTTATGTACAGTATTGAACGAGAATCCTCCCCCCCACACACACACACATTAGAAGCAATTGAGAAAACACAATCTTTTTTTTTTTTTTTTTTTTTTTTTTTTTAATAGTATTTTATGTTTTGAAAGATAACAGTAAAAGGGACTGCTCGACAGTGCTGTTGGTTTGCTTGCCAACTCATTCAATTTGTAAACTTCATTTTATAAAATTAGATTCCACTTTAGGGAAATTATTTCAAAATAATAAAAATATTTAATTTAAAACTATTATATTGTCTTATTTTAAAATTGTTTTTTGAAGTGATCGCTTAAATGTGACAGTCTTCCACATTTCGATCAACCCCGAGAAGTAATTTGGTTACAAAGCAGAATGGCCACATATTTTTATAAGTCTGGAAAATATCCAAATTCCCCTGAAATCATAGAATTTTTTGGAGACAGATAGAATTATTTACAGCTCTAGGTTCAGAGTAACTAATACTTAAAAAAAAAACTATTTTTGAAATTGATGTGAAATTTCTCATAGTAGTTTTCGATTTTATTTTAAATAATATTATTTTTTGAAGGGAATGTCGTTTCCTATTTTTATTTCAAGCTGTTATTTTTTAAAAATATTCTTTATGTATATTAAATTATTTAACTTGAGTTGGATGACTTATAGTTGTATCATAGATTTTGGGGGGGGAAATTGCAACTATAGTACATGGAAAATCCTGCGACTACTCTAATTATACCTCCAGATGGAAAAATTGTATGCTAGAAAATGACACCTGTATCCATATGAGGTGGTACTTTTTTTTCGGAAAAGTTGTCCATTAATAAATATTGTGCCTATATTAATAAAAGAGAGGTTTCATTGTATATTAATTGGCATCGAATGTGAATGTAGAGGCTTCGAAATGAATAATAAAGAACATAGAGAAACCATCTGTAGATCCGTGAAAGTCTCTGATTGCACACCACGTGTGTAAATATTTGACTAGACATTTAGTTGAACTTTTAAAAATCCTGTCGTTACAGCACTCGTTGATGATACGATTCCATCCAACCTGTAAGTTGAGTGAGGCTCCAGTTCTCTGAAATGACACTAAAATAGGGGCTATCAAGTGCATATTCATCATCTAATCATCGTTAAAATAAACGTTGTGCTCACCTTAATTCATATTACTGTCCCCATACATTGAAGAGGAAACCTCAATGTTCCATTCGATGGTTCCTGTCTCACGGATTGTGCGACTCGAAATTTCTAGGTCAATTGCTGACAGATTGGTTAGGAGTGCATATTTTTGGCTATGTTAGACTGCGATCATCCATACAGCGGACACACCATCTCCCGGCTGTAACAGGTTGGGACAGTTCTTTAGTATTTATCTCTTACTCATATATATATAGATATACGTCCTGAAAGGGAGAACCATTTTATGATGGATGTGCTAAATTTTATGGGAAAAGATATATTGTTTTTCTCTCTTGGTAATATGACAGATAAATTAAACTTAGGTCATTGTTTAAGCTGAAATAATTCAGGTTCTTGGTATTCTCTAAAGCCATGGTTTCTTGCGGTGAAGGTCATATCCTTAAAATTTTGAAGTGCAGAATTATCTTTTTTTGTGTAAAGATAACCCCTTTGTTTCCCTATTTTTATAATTTCGCGAATATGATGAATATCTATGTAATGCATTACAATCGGTAAAAAAAAAAAAATATATTTGATTCTGACAAATGTGGACGATTTCGTCCAGAAAAGCTTTTATGGATGATTACAAGGATTGAGATCGAAATCGGTCGATAGGTAGTGTAGAACATTCGGCAATTTTTTGAAATAGCTAAATAATCGGTGTTTAATAGTGTTCAACATCATTTAAAAGAGTTCTTTTTTCTATACTAGTTAACAAAGGATATATTTTTTATTGAGTCCAAAAATGTTGTGTTTGCCATAAACTTAAAATGAATAATTGGGAAATTTTGAGCTTAACCCATTGACAGTTTCATTTTTTTCCAGAATTCAGTCAAAAAATGTCACATTTTTTTTATTGCATTTTTTTGTTCATTTTACATTTTTAAGTAAAGATATATTATTAAAATTAACATTTCTAATATTTTTAAGCATTTATTACAACTTTTTTTCTTTGTATGAAAGCATCATAGAACTGAAGTTTACTTTTAGTCTCATCGATATCCAAGTTAATTTTTGGAATTCCAGTAAAAGCAAATCTAGGAGGTGGATCCGAAGGATTATCACAATTAATTTCAAAAATTTGTCTTGCTTGACTGATTCCATCTATACTACTATCAGAGTCACTACTATCCAGGTCATCTAGTAAACTTTCGCTACTATCATTTACAGATAATTCAGTTTCTGATTCCGAGTCACAGTTCGAATCACAAATTAGCTCCATACGCACTGAATTATCCATTATTTAAAAGTAAAAATATATTATTCAACTCTTACATCAATAAAATTATCAGGCGGTTAGTAAAATATAACCATAAAGCTATACACTGAAAGATAACAATTCGTCTTCTGATACAAAACATGCAAAAAAACACGAGCTTTTGAACCAATCAGAGTAGAAAATACAATAAACTGCAAACTATCATTTACTGGACATCTATACGAATAATTTGTTACTAAAATTGGAAAAAATACGGTCGAAACAGTGCTAGCGAAATAGAAATCAGATTGCCCGTACGCTGTACGGGCAAATCAGTAAAGGCCCGAAAGCTGTGCCCGTACGGTGTACGGGCAAAACAGGGAAGGGGTTAATGCGAATCAGCTGCTTGTGTGTTATGTCTCTTCCACATTATGGTCCATTATTGACCACTACAGTGCTCGTCTGATGGCGACCTTGGTACGATGGTTCAAGGATTGCATCCACACACTGGTCAGTATGCGCTAAAACCGCTTCCGAAGCCATTCTTTGCCAAGGCCATTTTATCGTCTGCCACGGTCGATCACGATAAGCCATACCGCCTTCATACAGTGGTAATGGGTTGCAGTGGACCATAGTGTGGAAGAGCTTTAAGTAGGGAACTAACAACTCGATAGGCTCTTTATGAGCGAGCTACTTTTCAAAATCAGCCAATCAACACTGCGAATGAAGCATTTTTTCTCCCATTTGGGATGGGATAGGAGAGAAATTTCATTACAGTGCAGGAATCAAAATATGTACACAACGTAGTGTATTTAACAATTAAAGGAGCAGGCTTAAGTTCAATTTTTTAAGTATTAGAAAAGACAAATCTGAACGTTTTATAGAATTAAAATTGAATATTTTTAAACGTTTTAAAAGTATTTTAAAGTCATAACTTTTTCTAAGTATTAATTTTTTAAAATTAAACTTTCATTTGAGATCTATTACTCTAAACCTATCGAACATTTTATATCTACCTTTTGCCAATGGTGGTCCAATGATTAATTTACAAGTAAACGTTCGATTCTTTTCTAGTTGATTAGAAATAATTCAGAGTTTACCATTATCAGAATTTACTGATCAGTATGTTTAAATCAATTTTTTACAATTTAACATAAAACTTACTCAATTTTATCTTGGAATTCCACCAAAATTTCAGTGGTATTAGAATAATGACCCGAAACATATTGCTGCCATTACCTACTTATGACTATTGTATTATTGTCCTAAAGTCATTAAACCCCCACCTAAATCATATTAAGGTTGTAAAAACTTTGACATCAATTAAAAGTTAGGCTAAGAAAGAATCATATTTCGAAGATAAGCAACTTAAAAACGGTTTTGTTAGAAGAATAGTACAAAATCGGTTATATTTAGTGGGAAATTCTCGGTTGGTTTAAGCCAATTCGTTAGAGGAAATCCAACAGAGAACTAAATTAAAAATAACATCCTTTTAGGTTTTCGAAAATTGAGATTTTCTTCTAGTGAACGAGTTTTATTTTGACTCTGTCGATCTAAATTTGTTTAGATATTATGGAAAAGTTAAAGTCCTTTATGTAAAAATATTAATTACTAATTTTACTTGTTATTTGAGTAAAAAATGTTTTTCACATCTCAAACTGAGGAAAAAAAGGTATAGTATATTTACTTTGACTGTATGTACACTGAAGAAGAACAAAATCACATATTTTTAAAAGTCAAACAGTTTTTTAGAGTATCCGGAAACATAAAATTCTATTTATAAAATTTATAATCGCTTTGTAATTAAATATTTTCCTGAAATATATGTTTCTTAGGCCATTAAGTTACACAGGTGAACCGAAAAAAAAGTTTGACAGTAAGAGTACAGGATTTCATCGTTTAATAATTTTGCATTACATTATGCTTTTGAAGTAAAACAAAATTCCGAAAAAATACAATTTAAAAAATAAATCAAACAACTTGTTTTAATTTCAATAGCACATAAACATGAATTATAAATTTAAAGAACAGTATGATGATATCACTTTCAATAGCCAAAAAGAAACTTGGACATTTATCCAAGGTAACAAAAAATAAATTTTACATTTTAAACAGAAGCATTTAATACGTGTGATATCCTGTGGCTTCTATAACAGCTTCTAAACTTTTGTTCATCGAAAGGACCAACTTTTCAGTAAAGTGTGTTGGTACACTGTCCCATATATTCTGAAGAGAACTTTTTAGTTCATTTTTATTTTTTATTCTCTTCTCTAGCAGTTTTTTTTTTCTATAAACACCCATATATGTTCTGTAGGGTTGAAATCCGGACTTTGTGGAGGATGGGGCAGTAATTTTTGTACATTATATAATAACCATTCCTTTACAATCCGAGCGTTATGCGTAGGAAGAGAAGTTTCTATTTAAATTCAATTTTACAGCTGTGCCTGGTAAATTTTGTTTTAGAATATTTAAATATACCATTTTGTCCATGGTACCGTCAATAAACACTAAATTTCCAACACCGCTAGCTGCCATTGCACCCCATACCATAACGCTACCACCGCCATGTTTAACAGTTACTTTTATATTTGCTGATTTAAGTGCTTTACCTTCCTTTCTGCATACAAAACGACGGCCATCGGATCCAAACAAATTAAATTTTGACTCATCAGTAAAAATAACAGACTTCCAAAAATCTTGGGACTTTGCAATATAGTATTTAGCATATTCAAGACGTTTTTTCACATTTCTGGCAGATAAGTATGGTTTCTTTTGTGGTGCATAGGCTCTATATTCCTTAGAATGTAAAAAATTTCTTACCTTCTGTGGATGCACATTGACAACAGATGTCTCCTTTAACTCTCTTACTATCTTTGTTGCAGAAATTGTTGGTTTCTCTTTAACAAATCTCAGTATCTGCCTCTAACTGAGGCGAAGAAATCTTTTTGAGCCGACCATTTCTATTTGGTCTGTGGAAAAATCCATACCTTTTATAGTTATTAATTACGTAATGCACTGTTGAATGAGGCTTTTTCCCAATTTCTGTAATATATTTTATGCTTTTCTTTTCTTTCTATAGCTTCACAATTAAGTTTTTCATACCTGTAGAAGTTTGATTTGCCTCCATTTCCCAAAGTTTAAAACAAGAAAAATAAATCTAAACAGTTCAATCTCAAAGCTTCGGTGTCTTAAAAATTTGCATAGAGCAATGTATAATGCAAAAAAAAAAAAAAAAAAAAAAAAAAAAAAAAAAAAAAAACCTTTTTTGAGGGAGGGGGGGGCTGTGGAAATCTCAAAATTTTATTTTTAAATTATTTTAAAATAAAATGCAATGTTTTATTGAAATTCAAACCAGTCATCTAAATTGTGGAAGAAATTACCATTTTTTTTAGAAATGTTTCATCTCGAAAGTACAACTAGTTTGTAAAATATTGCTCTTCAAAATGGATTCTCCTTGCTGTCCAACTTTTTTTGGGTTCACTGTATATAAATCATTGTTGAAATTTCAGTTTAAAATAATTAAAAAATTAAACACATTTTAATTTTGATATAACTCATGAAAGAATTGCTCTTTGTAAATAATTTTTTCACTTTTATGTACAGACGAAATAGTAAATTAATTTGTATTCAGGAGTTGTAAAAATATTGCTTAAAAATATTTTCATAACTTCTGAAGTAAAAAAAGCTTTTAAATTATCGCACCTAATTAAAAAGGGTGGAGACAAAGAAAATTTATCGAAGCATAGTTGTATAAAATTTCAACCATGTAGTTTAAATACATTTAATATAGATCAATTTGAAATTCACATATCTTGGGGAAAAACATTCTGAGATAAATGGTTTTAAATATTAAAATATTATTTTTTTAAGAAATGGCTACCACTTGTTGCTATTTTAGCATTTGTTTTAAATAATTGAATACTATTAATCAATTCGTTGATTATATACAGTCCCAATTCCTTTCTACTTGTTCCAGAGATTATGTTATGTCTTGAAGAACGCTTCTAGAGAATACAAATGAAATGCGATTTGGTTTCAAATACTGCGAGGTTTTTTGAAACAAAAATTGATATTTTCGAGATTTTTGTGTCCCGAAAAAGTTGTTAATTTTAAATATCCTCGTCATAAATTAATTTTTCATAGATTTCTACAAACTGTTTACGAAAGAGTACAGTAAAATAAAACTGTGTATCTATAATAATAATTCATATAGATTGTCAAAACTTAATTTAAATTTATAAAAGTTTAAGGTTTTCACAAAAATTCACTGTACAGACCCCCAAGAAACTCACTATAAATGAGATAGTTAAAATAACGTCCAAATAGGCTCAAAATATGTTGGAAGGAATAATAGAGAAGAAAAAATGAAAAGATGTGAATTAAAATTGAACTAAATGATTTTCTAACACTTTAAAGTTACGTACTTGTGGGGCTCTTTTTAATATGAAAGTGGACTATTATCGTAGTTTCGAAGTTTGAATAGGCACGTGACCGATGCAGAGAGAAGTTGTTTTGATAGAGCGTTCAGATGTGTGAGTTATACAACTCTTGAATAGAAGATATTTGCTTACCGTTACCAGAAATTTATGCGAAAATATTCTATTTCAAATGCAAATCGTCAAAGGAATATTGATAAATCCCTCATTCACTTCAGAAATGACGTATATTTTTCTTAAATCTGGATTTGCGAGAGTGATCCGTTTTTTGGGTGAAATCACTATCCTGTAAATTTGGAAAAAGAACCCTTGTTTTTATGGAAGAGCACAGTTAAGACGAAACTAGAAAATTCAATTACCTACAGAAAGCTTGAGCTGATTTCAAGACAGTTAAAGTTTCAAAATGTTCGATATTATATATATAAAAATATTTCTGCACATTTTGGTATCATTACTTTTGCCATAAAAAGCCAAGTAAATCTGTTCCAATTTAAGCTTTAAACTGTTTCGTTAGATATTTGAGTTTGTGTGAAGTGGCAAGTTTGAAAGGAGTGCTAAAGGTTTTTCTGAAAAAGATCATTTTTATTCGAATCGTTACTCTCCTTTCCAAGCAATGCTAAAGGCATTTTTCGAAGTCGCTTTAATATGTGATACCTATTATGGGATTTGGCGTGGGAAAAAGTATTGGGGACATAAGCATGCCACTGG
Organism: Pardosa pseudoannulata; assembly: GCA_032207245.1. NCBI lineage: Eukaryota > Metazoa > Arthropoda > Arachnida > Araneae > Lycosidae > Pardosa > Pardosa pseudoannulata. The sequence continues at coordinate 9,812 of JAGEOH010000196.1, forward strand.
AGGTATTGTTAAGATTCGCATTGTTCCCTTCGTAATGCTATTTAAAAATTGTCTCATTCTTCTACAGGGAATGGAACTCTTAATGAAAAAGCGAGTCCAATTGGAATAGCACTAACAGTCAATGAGAATGATTTCGAGGTAGGCATTTTCGCTGCCTGAATTCTCAAATTTTTAGAATATTCAACTCTGAATCGAAAAGAGGAGAATTAAAGGCTCATACGTGTAACGTATATGACTTTAAAAAAATGTTTTTCGTAAAAATAGACAGTAAAATTGCACATTAATTAGAAGTCTTTAATTTTTTCCCTGTATGTTTAGAACTTATAACTGAGTACAGAGTTTCATGTACACTAACTATAATTGATAGAAAACAATAACTTGAATTTCTACATTTAATTTACTCTGAAACTCGACAAAATAACTAAAGTTCGAAAAAAAAATTATATCTGTTTTCGTTTTGTTTTAATAAATAAATTTAAAACTAATATACCTGGAATAACACGGTGTAATTACTAATGAGGTAAAGATAAATAATAAAATCATCATTTGATTACAAAATTGGACAAGATCATGAAAATCGACATATAATTTGATGTTTTCGATTAAAACATAATTCGTATATTTGGTCGAATATTTCCATTTTTGGAAAGCCTCTCGTACCTTTAAGCAACAAAATAAATCGCGTGTTCAATATTTTTAAAGGATTTAAACAGCTCGAGAATGGGGACTTTAGAATTTTTAATTATTTGTTTGGTAGAAAAAAAAATTTTTTTTTGTTAATGGGTCCATTCTTCATGTTTGGACTACGGTTTATAATTTACTAATTCTACCCTCAAAACTGTTAATTCTCAAGTCAAAGTTTTTCGGTAGACCAATCACAGTCTCTCATGCACTTTTTGGTGTATGGATATTTAGCATCATGGATTTCTAGTATAGTTCGTGAGATTTGTAGCATGTGAATATTCTGGAAGAATTGTTTATCTTCCAAGCACAAATGAAACTTATCTTGTTCAAACTATTTTGTACCAAAATTAGACAATCAATAGGAGGTAAAACTTTGGATAAATTAATTTTTTTTATCGAACATACTTTTTTAAAATAGATTATTGTAAAATAGAATATCCAAAATATTTGTATTGATTTGTGCATGATTACAATTCATTTTAGCATATTTTTATTAATATTATAACTAGATTTATTAAATAAATAAAAATTATTATCGGATTCTTGTCGGTATTTAAATGTTTATATTTTACTCTAATTAATAATAAATAAAGATGCAAAAAAATACTATGCATATTTAGTATTCATTATTCATCTTTTATGCCACTTTTTAAGAAAAAATCATCGGTATTTAAATTTTCCTTTACTGATAATTTCGTAAATGAGAAAATCGGTGGATTTTCATTGAAATAAACGCCAAATGGACTTGTCATTTCTCACTTACACCACAGTGAGAAAAGTCAAAAGGAGGGGAATCTTTGGAAGCGAACTATTTTCGATGGATAATAACGGATAATTAATGCCATATTTTTTTTCTAATAAAATATAGTTTTCATGAGAGCTGTTTGGATCTAACAGTTTTTAAATATGTAAAACTTCAACAAATTAAATTTTTTATTAAAATGGGTTATAAAATTATGAACTGAAACACAATTTTAGGAAAATTTACATTAATTCTCAAAATATAAGCAAAATCTGTGCTGAAATTTGCATTCCCGCCGGACTGGCTGAAACAAATTCTTGCCCTTCAATAATCGAATGTGTAGGTGCGGGAGTCCGTGGGATGAAATTCTGTTGTTGGCATGGGTGATCGTAACCGTCCAGAATCTCCTCTAAACAGTATAGCCCGGTCTAAAGAGCTCTCGTGTTGTAACACTCTAAACAGAAGCAAAATCGAATGAATAGATTTCAATAACTAACTTATTTACTTTTGTTATTAACTGAAATACCTCTAGAAGTTACTCAAATGTTCCAAAATTTGCACTAAAAAGTATTTGGAATACTTAAATTTTTCCTTAAACGTAGATAAAAAGGAGTCTTTAAATGAATAAATACAAATAAGTTCGATTTGGGTTCATGACATACTTAGGAATGGATAAAACATTTTGACAAATTTTCATTTGAATATCTTAAAGCCATATTGACGAAGAATATTTATAGGAAATAAAAGTAACTAAAATTAAAAACAGTTTCTCAGAAAAAAGGAATATAAAGATTTTTAATACGGCTATCAGATACAACTAAAAATAAATAAATAAAATGTGAATCTATACTTTTAACAAAAGATATAAACGTATATATTGTTTGAAAGTCCTAAAACAGTTGAATCAACTATTTAAATTTGGATGCCCACTTTTGGTGTCCCACATTGCACTTGCGGTTTATTACTTATACTCCCCTCCCCCCTCCAAAAATAGGTAACTAAAAACAAATGGAATCTAAGTCCTTTAAAATTAACAGAAATTTTCACGAAGACGAGAAGTAAGTAATTACTCTAAAACAGCAAGTCCTGTCCTAATGTGTTGCAAACCAAACTCACCTCTTTATAGAACTTCCGCTATTGAAATAAATAAATAAAAATAAATAACAAAAACTTTTAAAATTTGGAAATAACTATTTGGTAAAAGGTAGTTTTTAAAGTATGGTTTCCCACAAAAGGCTGCATCCTACCTCCTCGGCCATAGTCAAGCTCATTAAGACTAGGAAATAGGGAGCAAGGAATAGAGCGCTGTGTAAAATGCTAAGGCTTAATTTTATATTCTAATCGGCACAATATTTACTTTTCTTAATTTTGTACCGATTGTTTTTACACTGAGTATAACAAAAAGAGAAAAGTGCACAAATTATGTCAACTAGAATAATATGTTAGTTAAAATAAATTCCTACCTATTAGCAACACATTTAATTGACATCGTAGTCAAGAATCAAGGGCAGATGTCTTTCTTGTACTTTTTGCTGTGCTAATTATAACATATAGTATATTAAACGAAAATGTATAAGAGACACGAAGTGGAGAATCGAGAGTAGACGTTATTTTTTTCGATGTTTCGTATGCTAATCAATATAAGGTTTTTTCCAAATATTGTACCAATAAGCTTTCCATTGAGGAAGAAACCCAGAGCAGATGTTCTTTGCTCGTTGTTTCTGATTCAGATTAAAAGAACAATGAACAAACATTGCAGTAATTAGCATAGCAGACGATCTTCCCAATATTCATTATGCGTCGAATGAAAAAACACAAACCGAAATATTTCACAACGGAGTAGTCGATTGTGACTTAAGAATGGCGAGTCGAAGGAGTCCAGTGTTTGTTGGAATAGAGTGCGTCCCCCTTGAGTGCGTCCTTTCGTCGGCGTGTGCGGGGGAGGCGTCTTTTTGGGGCGACAACTGCTTTGGCAGCGTTTCCGCTCTAAAATTAAACGCCTCGCTTTCCCTTCTGCCTGCCAGCTGCCCGTACTAAGATCGATCGCCAATATCCCATTCATCTACCCGTACACCTAGGTGTGTGTACGTTTTGATACGTACGTATGCATGAATGCCTGTATATATATTATTCACAGATATAAATTTTGTATATATGCATGTATACAGGGCAATTCTTCAACTTCCGCCCTGTAAATTTAAAATTTTAAAAATATATCATTTATTGATGTCCCATTTTCAAAAAAGTTTCCATCACATCATTTTAAAAATTTTTGAAATTAAAAGATAACTGATTAATTTTTTAGCTTGAAAAAATTCCAGCTGTAAGGATACAAAGATAATCGAGCTTACTTTTGGGTACAACCAGAGATTTTTTGGTTTCGAAGTTTTTTATTTATATTTTTTTTATCTTTGAGTTCCATCGTTACTGGCCGACATAACTACATTTCTTTAAAGCATATAAGTGTTTACTTTTCCAAAAAGGATACATTTTATTAGCAAAGCTAGTCCTTTGACTGTATCATATTTGAAAAAAAAAGAAAAGATAAATTTTTAATAAAAAATACACTTAATCATTGTTATCCTGATATCATAACCTTACTGTTTTAAATTAACTGAAAAAAAGTTTAAGATATTTCTTTACTTTAAAGAATTTTATACATTTTAAAGAGAGATTTTTAGATTTTTCTGTATTTTTATATTTTATTTTCTGATTATAAAAGGTAACGTTCGTGGCACTAATGATGACATTTTGATTTAAAAAAAAAGTATTTTATGCTTTTTCAATTACATCAAATGGAAATGGGGAAATGTGATTAAACTCGGTTATCTTTCGTTACATTTTTGGACAAAATGGGCATAATTTGCCCAAACTAAGCATATGAAGTGTCCCCTGTATTATATATTTTTGGCCTAATTTTGATGACATCATTCTCTTATCATTATTAGATGATCTTGTATAAGCCATTTTCAAATTTGATATGTTTCGTGCAAACGTTCATTGTTCCCAAATTTCTCAAAAAAAAATTTTTTTTTTTTTTTTTTTTTTAATTTAATGTTTCAACCATAGAACTCTGTCATTCATATTCTATGCATATGTTTTTCTAAATTAATTTTTTTGTTTTGTTGTCATGTATTAACTTTTATGATTTCTTTAATGTAATGAGTAATGAGAATAATGAACAGATATATTTAATTTAACAAAAACATTAAAAAAATCCTTATTTGATACTTCTGGTTTTATGCAAAGCCGAACGATGGCCGATTGGTTAAGGTGCTAACCTTCGGAACCGGAGTTCGTGGGTTCGAATCCCACAGTGGCATGGGTGTTCGTAGCCGTTCGGAATCGGCTTTAAGCTGTAGGTCCCGGTCTCATTAGCCCTCGTATTGCAAAAAGCAGACGGTAGCACTCCAAACCAAACCAAACCTGGTTTTGTGCAAATATACTTTTACGAATTCCATAAAAGATTGAGTTCTTATTACCCACAGAAAAGTAGCACTGATGACAATATTATATTAAACTAAATTTCTTTTTACCAGTTACTGCAAACGTATGTTTTAACAAATCCGTGCTATAAATACAATACATGTTGTCCTTCCATATTAAATATAAACTGATCTTATACAATAGTTAGAAAAAGTAAGGAAATGTCACATTCATGATTATTAATAAAAATACACATCATTCTTCGCAATGTTATGAAATCAGCCAACAAAATCTAAGAATAGCATAGGTACTATGTTACTCTAGTTTAGAAATAAATACCAAAAACTTGGAGATTGTAGCAACATATATTTCTACTAAAACTACAAAATTACAATCAAGACACAGTTCTAGGATAGGCATTTAGAATTCAATATTGATAATTACTTATAGTGTTTTAAATTCAACATACTCTGTACATTTTCATGTAGTATGTAGAAAACAAAGAGTTGATAAATTTAAAATTCTGAGGGTGACACATTGAAATTATTAGAAACTACTCACGCTTTACCATTTTCGAATTTAAATTCTGATTTGATAAAACAAACTTTCATAAGTTTTTATTTAATATAATTTATTAATTATTTAATTGATATTATATATTAAGTTATTTTATTAATTAATTTCATTTCTTTAATTTTATTTAACATAATCTTATTTATATAAGTTTTTATTATAGCATTGCTACTAGTATCGTTATTATTTTTGATGGTTGTTAGCGCTTGTATTTGGTTGTTAAGTTATAAGGAAGTTTGGTTATTTCTGCTCTGATAGTTAAAAATAGCTGCTGTTGTGTGGCCTGTACGATTATTTGGAATAATTTGTTTTTGGAAGTTTTTCCCTCTGAAGTAATTAAAACACAAAGAATGTTTTTTATGTTCTTTTGTCTTATTTTATGATGAAATTTTCGGTTTTGAACAGCATACCGTGATGTTATCGAAATTCATTTAGTTTAGTAAGGGCAAAACTGATGACTCATCCCTAAAAAAGTGTACAGACATAGAGACATTATTACTTCTCCACACATTTCAGGATCGATATACCAACTGCTGCAAATATTTTGACGTTTGTTTTTAATCGAATTAAACAAGTCCCTAGAATTACGGTGTGTAGGAAAATGTGTTCGTACAGAAATATCTTACTGCAAAATTCATGTCTCGTATGTCTAATTCTGATGTTTCTAAAAGGATAGTCCACTCTTTTACGCTACAGACTTGAGTCGAAAGCTTTTTTAAAATATTAAAGAATCATCTTATTTTACGCTCAATATTTATAAAAATTATTATTTATGAAATTCCTATTGATAATATATATATATATATATATATATATATATATATATATATATATATATATATATATATATATATATATGTATATATATATATATATATATATATATATGTATATATATATATATATATATATGTATATATATATATATATATATATATATATATATATGGGGGTATGAATATATATTTATTCTGCCCCGTATTTATGGAATCTAATGAACAAATGAAAAGGATCTAAGACAAGGAAGGGCAAACTACAAATAAAATATACATATATTTCTATGATATAATAAAAAAAAATTACTATCTCCAATTGAAGAAGAGTACACCAGTCTAGTTGAATCATGTGGTTTCAATTTAGAAATCTATGGATACATTGTTTGGAATCCAGTATAGGCGAATTTGAACGGCGAAGTGTCATTTTGAACAAGTCGGTTGTCGAATAACAAGCTGAAGAGAATGAATATTTCCTTTTAGAATTTACTCCACCAGACTCCATTTGGTTGAAAAAAGTACAGGGTTCAATAAATTTATATACACACACACAGACATATATATATATATATATATATATGTCATATACATATATATATATATATATATATATATATATATATATATATATATATATATATATATATATATATGTCTGTGTGTGTGTGAATATGCACAGGAAATGATAATTTTATTAACTATATTTTTTAAAGTAATGTAAAGTCATATTTTATTGCTTGATAAATTAATTTTACTGTGTATACTTTTTTATAATTAAATTTTTAAATGTGTGAAAGATTTTTGCCTTGTATCTATCTTCTTTGTTCATTTTATTTTTAAGCAAAATATATTCGAATATTAATTTTTGTAAATGGTGAGAGGTGATATCTTGAGCCCCAACCGAATTTCTCAGGTATCCATTTTAGTCGGTTGGAGTACCTTGAGAACCGGTTAGTTTTCTGATGTGATCTCGTTTTAGGGCGTATTGGAAAGAACCAACTTGAAGAATGTTCAGCACCCAAAGCACTCTTCATCCCTTTTTGAAATCCATCGCTCCACGGTCTGAACCCTCGTTCTAAAGTATTTAAGCCCTAATGAAAGCGAGATGTATAACTCCCTGTTTGCGTGGAGCTTTTGATAGATCTAATATATACACTATTTTCATACAGAAACTAGGGTTGTATAGAAATGGAATAGGTGTTACCCTTCCGAGGGTAGGCTGGTGATTATGAAGTCTGTTATGAAACAAGGACTTGTACATTTTTGAAACACATATTGATTCTTTTATGAGAGACATTTTTTAGGTTTATTTTGGTGCAAGGATTTCCTTTTCATTTCATTTTTATACTGAATTTGATTATCATTTTCGTACATTGTTGTATTGTGGTTATCTAATATCTGAACCCTATTTTGTTTAAGTGTTATTATGTATTGTATTAGAGATTTGTAAACTTAAGTTTCTTATTTCTGAAATCTGTGTACTAGTATTATGTTTACCTTGGGAAATGGAGGTTCAAATGCAATAGGATCACATATAAAATTAAAATCGATCCCAGTTGGGTTCATGAAATCTTGCTTAGAACAATTACAAGAAGCTTATGAACTTGAGCGACTCAAGCTTATTAAAGCAGAGGAAACTTGCATAAAACCCATACGAGAATTAAAAAATTTAACGAACCCTGTAAAATCTAAAACTTTCAAAATCTCATTGTATTTAAATTTGTTGGCTACTGTTGTTGATATCGAGAAAGAATGGGTTTCTCAATTAAATCTTCGTTTATCCACTGAAACTGAATCTAAACAGAGATTTTCAGACTATTCGTATATGAAGCAAGTTTTGAAATCAGAAGCTTTTCGGGTAAAATTAATATCCGTACAAAAGGTTTCCATTTGGAAAGACTTTGTTTATACGAGGACAGTTCAAATCAGGTCTTCTGGAAGAAAACTTTTATTTGTAATTTCACAGAAGTAATAAACAGGATGCCCCATCAAGACCGGATAAATAGCAGGATTTGTTGTTTGGAATACATAAAAATGCCTAAAAACCTGTACCTCTCTGCCCATAGTTTTCCAGAAAAATGCTAGAGAAAATGTACGTCACAATTCATATCAGGTTTTAAAAGAAAAAACTTGATTCGAAACATGGACATTGGTACTTGCTTAAATTTAAATAGGAAGATGTACGAAATGCCCTCGCACATATGGAGATATGCATGCGAAATGGGTGACTGAACACGTTCCAGCATCGTAGTGTCCACAGAAGTAGACGCACTATGAAGACGAGCAACTAAATCTGTTTCTTAAGTAATCAGGCCAAAATAAGCCAATTTCTTCAGATGGCTCCATAAGTAAAAATCTAAAGGGGTCATATCTGGAACCCCTTTAATTATGTTGTAATTTCATAGTATATAGTAACATAATATTCGTCTCTTGATCTGCTGTGTGATAGTTTTTGTCAGATAACAGTAATTGTCATTAGGTCCTTCTCTATTTTCAGGAAATATATTCTAAAAGTTACCTAGAAGACATTTACATTGCTAAATATCTACTCGTAGAAATCAACTCAATAAATCAAGAAATTCCGGCTCTGTTTGGAGATGTGCTGACTCAATATCGGGAATACTCCATTATCGGGAAAAGTTCGGTTGAAGTACGGTAGATGGACGCATTAAAAATGGTCTTAATTTATCTCTCTGCAATCGCGTGTCCAAGCATGGAAACAGATTTTATTTTTCCAGTTCTTTGGTCCTCAGACTTTGAGAAATTTATTCTAAAATAGAGGAATTTTTTTGACATTTTGTCGGCCAAAATCTGTCTCCACCTTCTTAGACCTTCCTCTTTCACTTCTTATAACGAATTGTAATTAATGCATTCAAATTCTATAATGTTTATAAAGTACAATCACTAACATATTTACCTGTGCTATGAATTAAAAGATTTGCAGTACTTCTAAAACTTAACGAAATATTCCAAATGATGGACAAAAGTTCTATTCTTTTAATTTAAAAAATATGGTCGTTAAAAGATATATCTGTTTACAAAAAGGTTATATTCTGGTTTCTAACTTAGCTAGAAATAGATGCTATAGTTTGCCGTAATTTCTTTTGAATCCCTTAAAAAGAAGGAACTCCCTCCTTTGGGAAAGAAACTGAGACATATTATTTATTGTAAAACCAAACTATCGGAAAACGCATTAATACGTTAACAGCACTAAACTTTCGGTTCGAATGGAAATCCATTGCAAGGGATCCATCTTCAAAGACTTGTATTCGATAGTATGATATGTTTGATAGTATGATTCGATAGTATAATATGTTTGATATGATTGGACTTTTACCCATCGCTGGTGAGTAAATATTTTCCCACACGACCTCCTACTGCGATCCCTTACAATATAAATCGATCATAATATATATGTGGCTAAGTATACGAATATATATATATATATATATATATATATATATATATATATATATATTATATATATATATATATATGTATATATATATATATGTATATATATATATATGTATATATATATGTATATATATATATATATGTATATATATATATATATATATATATATATATATATATATATATATATATATATATATATATATATATATATATATATATATATATATATATATAATTGTCCTTTTTTGGCTCACCCGTATTAGGAAAATTGTGTAGCGAAATTTTTACCATTACCTTTTTACTCTTACCTTTGCCTAAAATGGCATAGTCGATTAAAAACTTTCTTTTCTGTACAGAGTATAGAAAAAAAAACGTGTGCAATGTATATCTACACACACACACATGTACACACACACATATATACACACACGTGTGTGTGTGTGTGTGTAAATCTATATAAATCTGATTGTGTGTGTGAAGATGGATAGTGGCAACGTAGGTGCTGTGGTGTAATGTATGCGCGCTGTAACAATGGTTGTGGGGCGACCTTGCTGTTCCACTTGGCTAGTCCGGACAGGAAGTCGGAATTGACCTCCGCTCACCTGGCCGCCACAAAAGAACGCTAATGCCCCGACACGCAAAAATCACTTTCACCCTTCGCCATTAATCTCACACAAATTCATGCTACAACTTTACCAAGTTTCCTTCGTCCCAGAAAGAGATGACTCTGGAATCAAGTACTGATTGGGAATACATTCATCTCAAATTTTGTCCACTTTCATTAGGGTTCTTATTGGGGAAATATTCATATAATACAATAAAATATTTGACCACTGAAAATATGTCATTTGACAGTGGAAGTATTTTGCTTCTTAGTTAAAATGAAAGTAATTAAAATGACCATTTGAACGGAGCACTGCAAAATAAAAAAAAAATGGTTATACATTTTTGTTATTTTGTATCACTAACACCTAGAATTTCGTACTTGATATTATAATAGAAATGCGTTACCTTTACAACCGTGAAAAATTGGTCCACTCTTATTTCAAATTTTTTTTTTTTTTTTTTTTTTTTTTTTTTTTAGCAGAAAACATTGCGACAAATAAAATAAATAATAATCATTTTGTGGTTGTAATTTGTGTATTAGTATTTTTAAACTCCTTGAAAATTATGTGTATTTGGAATACTTTCTATTCATGTTTTATTTTAACTAAATTCGAATCCGGTATTAACCTTCTTTTTCTTCCAAGAGTCATTAAGTACGAATATCAATTCGAAATCATCACTTATTTATTCTATTCTATTAACTGATTCACACTCAAAAAGAGTTTTACTAAACAAGAATGTTTAAAAAATAGTATGATTTTGATTTATTTGTCTAGAGAGTACTACGAAAGACTGAAGGTGTTTTTAACGATATCAAAAGAGAGAATTATTCTGTATATTCATTGGTTCTGTTTTTATTTGCCAGAGAGAAAAAAAATCTTAGCCATTATTGATCAACCTTGATGGAAATTACTTATGCTTTCAAATAATTAACTCTTAAAGTAACAAAATATTTACTATTATTAATGGATCAATACGGCACATTTCGTTATCCTGTGGCGTACGCAAATGAATATCTACTGAAGACCTGGCCACGAGAGTTTTATGCTGTAAAATTTTAAAGCTGTAGCTCTCCGGCATGTCGTTCTAACAAAAACATGCTTCTGACTGGGAATCTAATGAAATTGGTCTGTTCAGTATTACATTCATATCCAGTGACTATCAGTTTAGAAACTATAGAACATTCCCCGTAGTAAACTTGAACATTTTAGTTCTGTAATTTTTAACGTCGAATCTGTCCGGGTAATATGAGTAATTAATAGTACAAAGAATTATTACTTTAGGACACAGGCGTTTAAAATGATTCAAGTATAGTATTTCAGTTAAAGTCAGGAAAGGAAACGAATAGACCATTTCTAGGTTATTCACCTTTTAATATTTTTAAAAGTAACTTTTTTCTGTAATAAAAACTGTTTAAGCTGTAGATCAGCGGTTGCCAAACTTTTGAAGCTTCTAAGCAACCGGGAAAAAGGGGAACAGAAATAAGAACATTTTTTTCAAGTCTTACATTTGTTTATTGTCTAGAAACATAAATTTTTAGTAAATATGAAATAAATTATAATAAAATTGCACATAAGAAAAAGAAATTGTATTGTACGTAAGAAAAAAGTGATATGTCATTAGATATAAAGATAGAAGAGATTTTTCATCAGACTTGTTAATTAGAGAAATGGCCATCAGCAAGTTTTTGTTTTAATGTAGTGGCTGCCATTTGAAAACAGTTGTTTACCAGTTAATTTGTTTCTGCATTTTTTGAAACATTTCATAAAAAATTTCTCATAAACATATAGAGCTGAAGATTTTAGATTCAAATTGGATATTTTTCTTCAGAAACAAAAGGTCATATATTTTCATAATTTGAATAAAGTTTATTAAAAGATAAATGATTCTGAAGCCATTAGAGGGATGATCTCTGTTCTAGTTGCCGTGACAATGGAAATATCCAAAAATGTCTTAAAACTCTTTTTTAAAAATTACCATAAAAATAACGTTTAATTAATATCGAAATTATTTTATTATTTTATGATGACCTCATTTTTACCACTATACCAAATGAAAAATTGATTCAATTTTCAGCACTACACTGTATTAAAAGAACTAATTTACTAATTTCATTTTAAATGCAAAATATTATATATTCTGTAATAAATTTGAATATTTTATACCAAAATGAAATCTTTTTCTAAGTTTCTTGTTTATGCTCCTAATCTAGTTAAAGTCCTCATAAATTATGATGAGATTCTAAATTTCTGTTTTTATTTCAAAGTAATATCTGTATTTTGTGTCTCTTTCTCTTAACAAGAATAATTTTATTTTTGTTTTTAAATGGTTTAGTGAATGTTGAAAGCTCTAAAGGGATTCACTCTTTCATCGTTTCAAAATGCCTGCTCATTTATAATCTCGATCAAATCGTTTTTCTGCCGAATGAAATGTAATAACTTTTGTTATCAGATTCTTGGGCCAGAACAGCATTATCTTTAAACGAACAAAATTTTTGCTAACGTAATTTTATAGGGAAAAATCGATAAAAAATATCCTTGGATAAAGTGAGAGCGAAATGTGTAACAAATATTGTTCGTAACCACAGGAGTTCTTTCCGGTAGAAATTTGAATTAGTTTGTTTCGTCTTATTTTGTGAAAGTGCCAATCAAAGATTCAATTGAGATTTAAATACTTCTGCAGTCGAAATGACCATTTAATAAGAATTGATGCATATTTTTTGACTAACAGGTAATTTTTTTTTTCGTAGTCCAAGAGGAATTTTGCATTATTAAGTGCCTTAATTTCTATATTGCAGAAAAGGTACCTTTTGGGGGAATTAGGAAAATGATATAATATTTTGAAGTAGTAGGAGATAATATTTGGAATAATCTGATAGATGAAACTAACGAGAACATAATGAAGATTTTCTGGCTCACTGATGATAGCAATAAGACTTTATTGGGAATTTTTCAGACTTATTAGCTCCCGAGTGGTACTCAGTAGCTTTTTACTTTATGTTTAGTCTAAAGTAACCTATGTATAAACGGTGGGCAAATGTGGCTCTTTTGTAAATTTATTTTATTTCGATATTATTGTAAATGGATTATCCATTTGTGAAATAATACTTATTGAAAAAAAATGGCACTAAAATGTATTAAAATGAAAGAGGCATTGCAAATGCAGAACAGATCTATATACTTCAAGAACTGAGTTTTAGAAACTTACCAGAATCAAAATTTTCACATTTCAAAAAAGTCACTGTGTAATTAATCAAATTCAAATGGATTCCTACCAACAAATGAATATAATACTGTGTAAATGGGATTTTTGTAAAACCACCGTCTTGAACTCGTGCGTGTTCTATATAATTATATGTAGGCAAAATTACAAAGAAACTTTTTTCCGAGACATTGCAGAGGGTTTTGTTTTTGACGACTTGAGAACTGTTTTTTCGATCCATATTTGTTCCCGTTAAGAAGTCTGGTCTAGTTAAGTTTGTGAAATCGGGACCTACATTTTAAAGCCGATTGCGACGAATATCATTTCAATCATTTACTTACCTCAAGGTGTACATCTAAGAGTTAGTTCGAACTACCTCCCATATCGATCCCAACAAGTTTTATCCTAACAGCCAAATTCGAAACAAGGCATTGATGGGCGATGAGATTTGGCTTCATTTCTATCAGTATTTTTATTTCTCTTTGATTTGATAATATTAATCGTGATAATTACTTTTTTTTCAGAAAGAATCGAAAAGCTTTTAGGAAATTAACTTTGATCTAATTAATTATCGATGAAAATTCCTCTCAAAATGGTGGTAGTCTCCCAAAAGTAGGGTAGAGGCTGTAAGAGGTCGTTTTCGAACGAAGAGTACTACTAGCTATTGTTTCAATAAAAAGAAAATAATGATTTGGGGAAAACTGAAAACTGTTGCACATGTTATAAATGTTACTTAATAGCATTTCTATTAGTTCTAGTTTCAATGGGTAATTTCAATCTGTTGGCAATTTCCCAGATCGACCATTTGGATATCCAATTTAAACCAGGCTTGAGGAAGCCACTTTCATCCCTCTCGCGTTTCTGAGTCATCGAATGAACACATTTCATTCTTCTCGTCGTACTTTTGAGTGGACACGAACTTATGACATTGCGAGATTTTAAAGCATTTGTTTTGGAGGATTCCACGACCAAGTGCTAATGCTGATAACTTTCTGGAATGATGCCTTTACCTAACTCCAGTATTAGAGAAATGTAGCTTTCGGCCGAACAGAATCTCAATCGATTTGCTTTGTAAGAAATGCAGTGTACACGAATTTAGAAAACAATACCAAGCCAATTTTTCGGTTTTATTTGAACGAACCAATGGCAGCCATTTCATTATCATTAATCTGAATGATTCCAAACGGTATAATGGATCCCAAGCATGCTCCAGTGAAATGGTCATTTCATTGAATTTCAACGTCTTCAATGTCTTTGATCTAGAAAGAAAAATATTTTTCAAAAATAGAAGCAAGAATTTTGCTAATAATTTTGAATTCACCAAAGGCAACTTTCAATCCGATTTTCGGTGAAAAAGAGCTGAAAATCATACACAGCCAAGTTTTTGTATTTTACTCGACCAACACGGGAAATGAAAACCGTTCTGAGCATAAGGTAAAATAATGCGGATAAGTTTAGAATAAAATATCCATTATATATACTCTGCTTTTTCACCTATACACTGTCATTTTAAGCAAAACAAACTATAATCCCTAGAGAATGAGGAGGTGAAATATGTGGTTAGGGATGTACTGCAGGCGAGAGAAAGCTGCTATTAGGTTTAGTTGACTAATCAGACCGGGACCCTACTGCTTAAAGAATCATTAGGTTTGGTTTGGCTACGATCTACTGTTTTTGCCACACGAGGGCTAATGAGACCGGGACCTACTGCTTAAAACCAAATCTGAACATCTATGTCTTCAGCCGAATTCGAACCCACGAACTCCGGTACCAAAGAGCAGCGATCTACCATTCAGGCATCGTTGGGTCGAGAGGAGTGCGTAGTTCTCCTGTCCTGAGGAGAGTCGCCTTACACCTGCCAGGATACGCATCAAGCAAAAGAAGCAGATATTTGTATAGAAATATTTTTATCCCTTTTAAATTAATTCATCAACAGGCACTTATTCTTTTCTAATGCAAGGTAGCCTCAAATTAGCATAGTCGTCAATGTAAATCCCTTTATTATTGTCAAACCGAAGCGGAGCTCAATGTTAAGTTTGTCATACTTTCATATACTCAAAATACGTAACTGAATTGATAACACTGAAAACTGAGACAGAAATTTGTTCTATTTAAAATTAGGTTGCAAACGGACAAAATTTTAATACTAAATTCAAATCAAAAATAAAATTATGTTACGTATGAGTGGAAATAGGAACCAATTATTAAAACTCGTTTGCAAATTCAAAAATAGGAAAATGGTGCATTGAGTTATGTAATAAAGATACAGTTAGCTTGGTGCACAAGTTGAAGGGATCAAATGTTTGAAACATCTGAGTGCGCACTATAATAATAAAGTGTCGATATGAATAAAAAATATAGAAATACTCGAACTACGAATGGATTTATTTAGCTATATTTCTGAAAATGTATTTTTTCATACTTGAGAATTCTTTTCTCCCTTTATGGTAGCATTTTTTCGTATCGTTCTTCCTTTTTTACCTTTCGATCTGCTCTCTTTAGAAAAAATTTTTTCTTTCATCATAAAATCTTTTTAGTTTTTGCATATTTGTGTAAGCACAAAATAATGCCGCATAAAGAAGCTTGGCCAACGAGCTCAGTGGTCGAATGGTCAAAGAACGAGATCCAGACCAGAAGCTTGTGGGTTCGATTCTCGGCGTGGCGGTTGATCCAAAGTATAGATCTTTCTTTAATATGTAAATTAATTATTTCTCGAATATTCTGTTTGTGTATAAAAGCTAATACCCACTAGATGTAGGCAACTTCTCGATCTCGTAAAGTTGCGAGTTGCTACTTAGCTTCAATAAATTCTTCTGTTAAGTTAAACGGTGTGTTCATTCGAATCTTCGTGACAAATTTGGTGGAGGCGCCGGGTACCGATTTCGCCATTGTGGATAACTCTGACAATGTTCGCAAAAGTCTCCGTTTAAGAGAATTACCTCCTGAATTTGGCCTTTACGACCCAGAAAAAAGAAAGAAGCAGATAATGCCCGAAGATACGAAGCATGTCATGGTAACTCCTACCTACCCGCCCCTAAGGAACCAATCAACCTTCCATGGGGAGCCTGGAGATGACCCTCGGAAATGGCTTGCAGAATACGATCGAGTGGCCAAGTTCAACAAATGGGATGAAATGATGTGTCTTGCAAACGTCTATTTTTTCCTAGACGGTACGGCCAAGCAGTGGTACATAAATAATGAAGATACCTTGGACTCCTGGGACGCATTGAAGAAGGGTTTAAATGAACTTTTGGGCGATCGCCTCAAGTACACAAAAAAGACCGAAGAACAACTAAAATGTAGAGCTCAAAGGGCAGGAGAGAGTACGCAGTCCTACATTCAGAGTGTATTAGGGCTTTGTCAAGAAATCAATCCTTTAATGCCCGATGACGAGAAAGTATCTCACTTAATGAAAGGCGTTGCTGAAGATATGTACCAAGTGCTCTTAATGAAAGAAGTGAAGACTACAGCTGACTTCATCAAGTGGTGCAACTACATTGAAGGTATGAGGCAAAAAAGAATTGGCTGAAGATATGAGAGACTACCAAACGTCGTACCAATTGCAGCCGTGGAGGACGAATCAGATTTAGTGTTTATTATCCGCAGAATTGTACGAGAAGAGGTTAATAGAATAGTTAATCAAGCCGACGAGTTTCCGGACCCCTGTTCCCAGCTGCTACAGACCGTCATACAAGACGAAGTTGAAAGAGCTTTGGCGCCAGTTGTGGCAAAGTCTGTAGACGCCCAACGACGTCCCACGTATGCAGCCGCTGTGACGAGAAAACCCAGAAGATCAGCACCGCAGCCCAGGAAAACGGACCTATGGAAAACGACCGACAACAGGCCAGTGTGTTTCCACTGTGGATGCCCTGGGCACGTCATACGCTATTGACGTGAGAAGAAGGCTATTTTTGACGATTATCGAGCCCGCCGACAGAACTTCGATGGCACTGACGCTGAGTTTCGCCGACCAAGCCCCGAATGCCGTTCTTTTTCTAGTCCTACTAGAGGCCGATCACCAACCCGTCGTTCCCGATCGCCGTCGCCATATCGTCGATCCGGTCAATCTCCAAGCCATAGAAACGAGGAAAACTAAGCAGAGCGACCTTTCGAGGAGGTGAGGCCGCATGTAATGAAAATCCTCCATCGGCCGCAAGGATGACGGGTAACCACCTCGACGTTCTGGTAGATAATCAGCCGATCCGTGCTCTAGTAGATTCTGGAGCCTCATTTTCTGTCTTCTCCGATAAGTTTCGTCGATCCTTAAAGAAAGTTATGCTCGCTGACGCCAAGAACACTATGCTGAAAGTCGCTAATGGCAAATTTGTTAGGCCACTGGGAAAATGTGTTCTGCGTGTCGTTATAAATAGACGAGAGCTGCCAGTTGAATTCATCGTCCTACAGCATTGTAGTCACGACGTAATCTTCGGATGGGACTTTTTGGAAGCTTCTCAAGCTGTGATAGACTGTGGCAGAAGTGAACTGTTGTTAGAAGATACTGGCGAAGAAACCAAGGCAATAGACGCTTGGAAGGTGTATGCCACGAAGGACTACAAGCTTAAGCCACGCTCATTGACAAGAATAGTTGTCGGAAGAAACATAAGCGTAATCGTGGACGGCAATAGACACTTACTGCTCGAAAGAAACCTTGTTATACCATCTATGGTATCCTTAAACCATAATGGATGAAATGAAGTTTGGATTGTTAACATGCAAGCCAAAGATCAAGTCATTCCTAAAGGAATGTACGTAGGCGAAGCTGAGCTCCTGGATGAAGAGCATATATGCGAGATTGTGGAAACAATAAAAAGTACAAGTACTCTGCAGGAGCAGACGAATTCCAATACAGATTATACCATGATGATATCCCCTGAGTTGAGCAGCGAAAGAAAACGCAAATTAGTCGAGCTCTTATAAACCTTTTCGGAAATTTTTACAAAAGCTAACAAGTCGACAGCCGCAAAGACAAATGTGAAACACAGGATCAATACTTGTGACCATGCTCCAATTTACCAAAGTGCTTACCGAGTTTCACCGACCGAAAAACATATAATTCTCGAAGAGGTTCAGAAAATGCTTGACCAAGGTATTGTCCAGCCATCTGAGAGTCCGTGATCATCTCCCGTCGTACTCACAAGAAAAAAGATGGAAGCTGGCGTTTTTGTGTGGACTATCGAAACTGAATAGAATCACGAAGAAGGATGTTTATCCTCTGCCCCGTATTGACGATACTCTAGATTGTTTGAAAGGTGTCAAGTTCCTTTGTTCAATGGATTTCCGATCTGGTTACTGGCAGATAGAAGTGGATGAAGCAGATCGTGAAAAGACGGCATTTATTACTCCAGAAGGTTTATACGAATTTAAAGTCATGCCGTTTGGACTTTGCAATGCACCAGCGACTTTTGAAAGAATGATGGACAATTTGCTACGCCATCTGAAATGGACTATGTGCCTATGTTACCTGGACAACACAGTAGTTTTCTCAGATAGTTATGAAGACCACCTTATCTGGTTAAGGACAGTTCTGAAATGTATTCAAGAAGCTGGATTCATACTTAACCCCAAGAAGTGACTTTTTGCTGCTCAAGAAGTAAAAATACTAGGCCGTCTCGTATCCAGTAGCGGTGTCCGTCCAGATCCTGACAAAGTGAAAGCTGTGACCAATTTTTCTACTCCGCAGAACTGACATGACGTACGAAACTTTCTTGGGCTTTGCTCCTACTTCAGAAGGTTCATTAAAGGTTTTTGCTATCTCGCCGAGCCCTTGCAGGTGCTATTGAAAGGCGAAGCGAAATTTCATTGGGGTCCTAAAGAGGTAGAGGCTTTAGACAACCTGAAGAAGACGTTTACATCTGATCCAGTATTGGGTATATTCGATGAAAGATGCCCTACAGAAGTTCATACAGACGCCAGCGGATATGGTATTGGAGCAGTTCTGGTTCAGATTTAGAATGAAGTGGAAAAAGTCATAGCTTACGCCTCTAGGACCCTGACAAAGGCCGAAAAAATTATTCTACTATAGAACGGGAATGCCTTGCCGTTGTATGGGCTATCAATAAATTCCGGCCATACCTGTTGGGAAGACATTTTACCGTCGTAACAGATCACTATTCATTGTGCTGGCTTATGACTCTAAAGGATCTCTCAGGCAGACTGGCAAGGTGGGCTCTTCGACTCCAACAACACCATTTTTCAGTAAAATACAAATCGGGTAGGAAGCATAACGATGCCGACGCTCTCTCGAGGAATCCAGTAGACGAAGAGACTGAGACGCGAGATCAATTTTTAGTTGTAACCACGAGTATAGACCTCGCTGTCGAGCAGAAGAAAGACCCAGACATAGCAAAAATGATCCTTCCGAAGATCGGCTCATCCACTGAAAAGAAATTTGAGTTAATTGATGGAGTCCTGTGCAGAAAGAATTTTGATCCAGCTGGAAAGGCATGGTTACCCGTCATTCCCAAACATCTGTGAGCAGACATACTTAAACATTTTCACGACGCTCCTACCACAGGGCATCTTGGCTTTGCAAAAACCTACGACAGGATCCGGAAAAGATTTTATTTACCGGGGATGTACCGAAATGTTGTTCGATACGTCCTGCACTGCCGATAATGCCAAAGAAAAAAAATCAGTTCCACAACTACCACCTGGACGCCTGGTTTCCATCCCTCCTGCTGTCGCACCTTTCCATCGAATTGGGATAGATCTGCTTGGGAGATTTCCTAAATCTGCCCATGGAAATAAATGGATCGCAGTCTGCACCGATTACTGTACACGCTATGCAATAACTAGAGCTTTACCAACTGCTGAAGCCGAAGAAGTAGCCAAGTTCCTGCTCGAAGAGATTCTTCTAAAACATGGAGCTCCTCGAGTCATTATTACAGATCGTGGTGCCGTTTTTCAATCCAGACTTGTTTCCGCTCTCGTCGAATTGTGCAATATCGATCATCGCATGACGACGGCGTATCATCCCCAGACAAATGGGTTGACGGAGCGCCTTAACAAAACTCTAGCCGATATGTTGTCCATGTATGTTGATACCGAACAGAAAAACTGGGACGAAATTCTACCATTTGTGACGTTCGCCTATAACACTGCTAAGCAGGAGACAACAGGATTCACACCGTTCTACCTAGTCCATGGACGTGAAGCCGAAACGACACTGGACACGATGTTTCCATTCTGCCTTGATGATGCAACTAACGATTACATAGCCAAGACTATTTCCAGGGCAGAAGAGTCGAGACAGTTGGCTAGAACGCATACTCTGAGAGCGCAAGATAAAGACCGTCGACGTTATGACTCGAAGCACCGAATGGTGTCTTATAGTCCTGGAGACCTCGTATGGGTTTATACCCAGTCCGAAAGGTCGGTCTTTCAGAGAAGCTCTTAAGGAGGTAATTTGGTCCCTATCAAGTGTTGCGACGTTTATCCGACGTTACCTATGAAGTGCAAGATTTCGATCCTGCTTCCCGAAAAAGAAAACCAATAGACGTTGTCCATGTTTTACGTATGAAGCCGTACCATGATCCGACGAAGCAGACCGAAAGTGAAGATGGACGAAATCCAGATGTCGTTCTTCCGGAAGAGAAGGCAAAACAAATTTACAAGGGACCTTTGACACGCTCCAGATCTAAATAGCAGCGGGACGCTGTCTTTTTGAGAAAGGAGCAATGCCGCATAAAGAAGCTTTACAACGAGCTCAGTGGCCGAATGGTCAAAGAACGAGATCCAGACCCGAAGATTGTGGGTTTGATGCTCGGCATGGCGGTTGATCCAAAGTATGGGTCTTTCTTTAATATGTAAATTTGCTATTTCTCGAATATTCTGTTTGGGTATAAAAGCTGATACCCACTAGTTGTAGGCAACTTCTCGATCTTGTAAAGTTGCTAGTTGCTACTTAGCTTCAATAAATTCTTCTGTTGAGTTAAACGGTGTATTCATTCGAATCTTCGTGACAATATTTACACCAAGTGCAAAAAATAGAAATCTATTTACTCTCAAAATAAGATTTGAAATACATAAGTTACACACTAAATTTTTACATCAATTATAAATTAATTAGTGTTTTTATTATGAAATAAAATTGTATTAGTATGATCAATTTCATTTTATAGTGGAAGGATTTTATGTTCCAGAACTTTTTAGGACTTTGGATGAGGAACTTATTTAGTAATTCGAAATAAAAATAAAACTCCTCTTCAACTTGTACTTTGGATTCTGATATCTAGTTTTCTTTATAAAATTATAACTTACATTATTTTTCGAATAGCATTTATTATTCCTGTATGAGAATGATAAAAAAAAATGTATTACTCGTGAGATAGTATTTTCAGAGGTGACCCTGATTTGAAATTTTTCAAAAAATTATGTGGGTTTGTACCAAAAATTGTAAAAAACAAGTTTTTTCAAAAAATTTGAAAAAAAGGGGGGGGGGCATTTTTTACCTCAAATACTATTTCTATATGAATTTTGAAGATAATCAAAAAGTTTACTCTTTCTTTTCTGATCATTTTTTCTTTATTACCGCATTACGATTATTTTTTTTTCTATGAATTAAGTGAAACAAAATATACATACGAAAAAATTTTGAATAATATGCATTTTAGAACAGGTAGTCAGGGAAAAGATTTGCGGTTTTTAAAGCAATATATAAAAATATAAATTTATGTATCCTTTTTAATCAGTTAAATTAAGAAATTGAATTTTTGTTTCTTGGATAATCAGCACACAAATTTATATATACGTGTATTTGTATTTTATACAGAACACACTTATATTTACGACTGTATACTAAAGTAATATACAAAATAAAACTTATTGATATATCGAAAATATCTATATTTGGGAACGATATATCACAATATCAAAATTCAAATATACTCAGTCCTAGTACCAACATCTGGAATGTCACCGTATTAGTGTAATTATTTTTTTTAATTTGGTATCACATGTTTTTTTAGAAAAATTGTTAAATTCCAAAAGTTTAATCTGAAGTTCAGATTTTTTTTTTTTTTTTTTTTTTAACTTAGAATCACTCAAGACCGTAGGCAAGAGGGGAGGGATTTGAAAAAAAATCGCTTTGGCTATATGAAGTTTTGCCGAACGTTTTCTAACGGTTCTATATTCTGCTATATTTTGCCTTTTCCCGTTAGGAATATAACGTCATCAAATCTTTTTAAAATTTGGGTTAAAAATGGATAATTGTCATACCTTATCCGTGCCTTAATACCTTAATTTAGTTTTATTAAAGTATCATTCACAAATAATAATGTTTTCCTCCCCCCGGAAAACAATTTCTTGCTACGGCCCTGGAATCATGCATGTATTTTCTCATTAGTAATAGATATAATATTCCATATAGCATTCTTGGACAGTAGACAATTGCTTGCATTCTACAGTTAGTATAAAACGTCTCGTAAGATACTGTAGAGAAATATTATTGTCGTTAGAGATGACTTGAGCATTTAATATTTATGGACATAATTGTTTGGATTGTATTAGATCTCCTTTAACTTCAATGAAATGTTTCTAAAAATTTTGCTTCGAAGAAAATATAGTTCTGGAAAGTATTGGGATATACTGTTGGGATATATGTTGAAAATTCCCAGATTTCAATAAGGACTAATAAGGAGTTTCCTTTCGCACAATGGAAATTCCTTATTAGTTCCCAATCCCCTACCGATATCCGGCAGGGACTGGGATTTTTCGAGAATGGGCACAACTAACTTCTTCCGGAAATTAATCTTATCACGGATGAAGACTCCTCCCATCTTTCCAAAATAGAATCCTATAAGCCCATTCACTTTGTTTTCCTCAATAAGAGTCTTTTTTCTGACAAAACCTGTTAAAGATATTCTATTTTGCCAAAAAATGCAGAAATCAATTGTTTCTGTCATAACACTTAGTATGAAAGGTTCAGGTAAAATAACACTAGAAATAAAGAAAAAGTATGCCTTTAAAATTATATCCGCTAAGTGTTTATTGTTGGAATGTCAGTTTTCTGCTACCGTATTCATTATGAAAAAGAATCACAATGAGTTTCAAACATAGAATGAGTCATTTCATGGTTGCACCGCATTAAAGTATGGATCTCATTCTGGAATTTCACTTTGTGCCAAATAATTTTATTTAATGTGTATTTGAAATGAATGCTCGAATTTATGTAAATCAAGCACAATAACAGTTGAAAAAATTGGTTTATGAAGTGACTAACAATTTGAAATGTTGTGGGAAGTAGAAAATCGACCACACTATGTATTCCACGCGTCAGCCATTCACGTCTCTTTGGTTTGGACAACAAGACCCGGATTACCTTAATGTAAAACACAGCTTGAAGTCTGACAATTCCAAAACTGATTGTTTTACACATAGTTTGGGTTTGAAGTGCTATTTCAGCACTTGGACAATGGATGAGAAGCCGTCGATCACACTTTTAGTATAGCAGCCGTTCGGTAGTGGGCCCAGTATCGTCAGATACCTTGTGTGAGACCTTAAAACTCATTAACTTTTCTATATTATCTTATTATTAATTAATATCAATAGCCTTTAAGAAAATTACGTAGTTTGTAAAACAGCAGCCCAATGTCTCATCCGTTTGGATTTTTCCACGATGGGGAAAAATAAGTTTCACAAAGAAGTAAATGGAAGAATATTTTGAATTGTAAAATTGGAAGAGTTTTTAAATTGTAGTCGGTTTTAACATATTTATTTTTCTTAGCTTTAAAATAATGCACTATAGGAAAATAACAGAAATAAACTGTCTGATTTTTTACTGTTCTATAAATTTTCTCCGCATTTAAATAAGATATCTTGCGAGGAATTAGATATTGTCTATATCGAGAATCATTTGAATATTTTGTACTCATTTTAAATCGATTAATTTTATGGCTCGAAAGGTTAGTATCTTAGTTTCTTTTTGATACGATTTATAGTAATATTTTTAAGCTTTATCTTTCATTCATCATGTTAAAGTGATTATTGAAAAAAGTTTAATCCAAATTGTTATTGACTGATTTCTTTTAAATTTTTTTCTTACAAATATATATAAGAGATTGTTTAGTTTTATGCTTCTAAAATAAAGTTTGTAGGTGCATGAAAAACTGATATTATTGTATACACAGAAGGAATAAGCTAAAATTATTCGGTCGGAGTGTTTACTCATTTTACTTCGTTTTTTATTCTGAACTATGAGGTACTACTAGCAGCTGCTTTTAATTCATATTGGAGATTTTCTGAGAATTTGATTTGTGTATACAAACAAGTCTATCAATATAAAAAAAATTGGCAACTTTTTTCTATAATGTAACATGAAGACAAAATGATATTAAATTTATGTCTTTTACTTCGTTTTTGAAAGGGCTATTGTGAGCCGCCATACAGCTAGTTGGACTATAAAAGAGACTTCCAGTCTTTTTATACCGAAACGATCAATTAACTAACTTTTATTCTCAAATTAATCTTTTAAAATTACTCCATTATTGAACATAATAGTGCGAGAAATACTAATCCAATAAGTAATATTTTAGATATTTTATTTGAGTTGCACTTAAATAATTAATAATTTTTCTCTGTTTGAATAAAAGAACTAAATTAAGAACACGCTAAGAAGTTGAAAAGTTTCGGTTTGATTCATTTCCTAAAATGCCAGTTTGACAGCTTTCAAGGAGAAAATGTTGTGTACCAAGTGTTAGAAAAGCCCGTTATTAATATATATAAATGACTGTATTGTATTTTCTACAGTTAGTTAGTTAAAAATATTTTCAAGGGGCATTTCATTTGAGTCAGAAACAACTGACTTTGCAAAATAAAATTTCAGAACATTTAATTGTTACGTTGAAATATTCAATTGGCATGACATTCGGATATATTATTTACATAAACGTTGAAGTCACTCTAACGAATCTCGAAATACACAAGTCAATATTTACTTAATGTTTACTTCGGAAATTTGAAAAAAAAAGAACAATCCAATAAAAAAAATTATCTTAAAAGCTGTCTGGATAACAATTCATATATAATCACGAAATGCATTGCATCGAAAATGAGTACTCATGCCAAATACTCTGTTTGTGCTAGGATTAAAGATAATCCTGCCGAACAATAGCTGCTCTTCGTACCAGAGTTCTCGGTTTCGAATCCCGCTGTTGGCATAAATGTTCGTAGCCATTCGGAATCGGATTTAAGCAGGGTCTCATTAGCCCTCTTGTAACAAAACAGTAGACCGTAGCTCTCCAAACCAAGCCTAAACATAATCTTTTTTCAATTCTATTAGCAAGAGAAGGGGGTTTTTTTAATGCAGAAATCCACGCGTTTGATTATTTTTTGTTTTCAAGGTTCAAAGTAACTTTCGTTTTTGAAGGTAATGGTGTAGTCC
The DNA here is from genome assembly GCA_032207245.1 of Pardosa pseudoannulata. Classification (NCBI taxonomy): domain Eukaryota; kingdom Metazoa; phylum Arthropoda; class Arachnida; order Araneae; family Lycosidae; genus Pardosa; species Pardosa pseudoannulata. The sequence goes on from JAGEOH010000196.1 coordinate 35,616, forward strand.
GATCCGCAGCGTTCAGTTGCTTTGTAGAAATATCAACCGACATCTTCCAGGATTACAATACTTCCTAAGGAAATAATTAATAGTAATAATTTAAAATCATTCTCTGCAAATATTTGTTTTTTTTTTTCTAAAATGGAATTTTAAAAGCGATGTTAAAACTGCAGAGGAATATTTTGATATATTTGTTTTGTACTGTTGTAGAACATAAATATTAAAACTCGCTCTATAGTATGGATTGCAATCCAAAGAGGAGGTGTACAAAATCTGAATCTCGTAAAGGCTTTTGAATTATGCGATATACAAAGGAAACTAGTTAATGCTCTCAAGGATAATCCAAATGAAGGTTTTTTCATACAGAAAGGGCAGAATGGTCAGGGAGCTGATCTTTGTGGGTTCGAATCCCACTATGGTGTGGGTGTAGTCTTAAAAAGTGAAAGAAAAAGGATTACAGAAAAGGATACTAAATTTTGGTGTTTTGTCTTGAATCGGAAACACTATTTATCAAGCTAGAAGAATCGTGAATTAAAAATCATTATTGGTCGATATTAATAGAAATGACGAAATTTGTAATAGTCAAAAAACCAAATGAAGTTAGAATAGACGAACAAAATCTACTCCCAAACGAATAATAAGTTAGAGAATATAAAATAATACTATAAAGTAATATTCCCATTCTGGCTGTCCTTTGGTACCGGAGTAAATGGATTCGAATTCCACTGGATGTTCGTAGCCTTTCTGCTTTAGCAGTAGGTTCCGGTCTCACTACACCTCATGTATCAAATAGGTAGACAGTAGCTTCCAACTAACCCAACCCTCCCGATTTTGTTTCTTTTGCTATCACTTGCTTGGATATTTTGGCTCGTAATTTTCTGTTGTGTTTACTCGTTTATTGCGCGTTTAGTTGCATTCTATTCTGAAAATGCATTTAAGATTGATTCCAAATACGCTCATGTTTAAAATTAAGAGAACTTTCAGATTTGGTCAATTATTTCCAGAATTGCTCTACCGATTTAAATAAAATTTAATATGCATAAACATTCATTCAACAAAACAAAAACCCTTCAACAGTTATAATATACACGTATGATCGTTCATAACACTCTTTGAAGTCTGAAAGTATGAAACCAGGGGTCGAACCTTAATTTTTTGTTCCGGTTCAATATATATATATATATATATATATATATATATATATATATATATATACAGTTTCGGTTTTCGTTCCGCCAAAAATAACAATTTTCGGTTCAGCACCGAATGAATAATTGTCATGAATCAGTTCCGGTTCGAAGCCCTGTATGAAACAGCGGTTGCAGAATAGAACAAAAAGTGGGTTAATGAGGGATATGGTCCACTCTTACAGATATACAAGCCTTGCAATGTGATTTCATACTTGAAATAAGCTAGTTTATGAAGTCCTGTGGCAATTGCTCCCACTAGTTCTATAAAGCTGTTTTCAGGCCCTGGATGTTTCTCGGATGGGAGTTGCCAGGTGCAATTGCCCTAGACATACTATATAGAGTTTAGGTCTGGAGATCTCCTTGGCCAATCCACCTGCGTATATCCTCACTTTTAGAAATTCGTTGACCGGAATGTCAATATTTGGCGTGCATTATTACAATTAAAATGAACTCAGGGTCAATTGCAACCCTGACAAAGCGAACATAGGGCTCCAAGACCTCAGCCCTATTTGTCACACCAGTCACAGTGACTCTCTTAAAGACATGGAGGGGTGTGTGACCATCCAACATGATGCCTGCCCAGGACATTTAACTCCGTCGCCAAAATGGTTGATTTCAGGAGCATTGGAGGGAAGGTAGCGGGTACTTGTTCTCTCCATATGAGCTTACGGCGAGAATCGGTGATTAGGCTGAACCGGGACTCATGTATAAAGAGAACTGTCGCCCATTGATCGATACTGCGATCTCTCTGCTTTCAGCACCATGCTAAACGGACTCTCCTGTTTGTAGCAATGAACGAAAAGCAAATACCATGTCTTATAAATAACCCTCTCTCACGAAGTCGTATGGGAACAGAGATCTAAGAAGCTGTAGCTCTTCTGCTATGCATTTCCTTAATATACAAATGGCGATCTTCTCTAACCGCCGTGGCTCTTCGATGCCCTTGCCCTTGCTTTCTCTCGATAGATCCGGTAACCTGGAACTATTTTCATAAGTTACATCAGACGTTGGTCGTTAAATTGAACTCTCTACCAATCTGGTCTAGACTAGCCTGCTTTTAGCCTCCCCGCAATTCGTCATCTTATTCTGTCATCTAAACGTTGGTGGTTACTTATTTTTACAGTTAGAATTTGAATTTAACTGATTGCTGAAAAAAGCGGTTCTGTACACTAAAACTCTGACTATGTATCTTACAGATGAATATTTCGGGTCTTGTTCGTCAGTTTCCACAAAACGATTACAGCCAAAAGGTTCTCGGTTCGATCAATCAGGAACTAAAAATCGGCTAATTAATGTGCCGGGGTGACTACCCTGAAGAACAACTGTTTTCACTAAATTACAGATTCCGGATCCTAAACTGGCACACGCAGAGCTCTAAATATCAGGGACCAGGGTGGAATAGGGGCTCTTCAAATAATCTTGCAGTCTAACTTAAATCGACTACAATGACCGAAATAATCCCTAAACTCCTGTGTGTACAAGGACACACCTTTGATGATCTTTCCAAGTCTTGAATTGGTAATATTCTTTCAACACAAGTCGGTCGATAACGATTTTTCTCTTCTCTGTGTGGTTAACGTATTTAGGCTCGAACGCTGGTTAGATCTTTTATACCATTTCCGACTGTATCCAAATTAAGTTTTATCAAAAAGGCAATAGTTCAGTGTTTTCATCAAACTGTGAGGTTGTGTGTCTGCAACCATTTCTCAAATGTATAGTGGCAATTGAATCTTCTGTTTTGAAATTGAACTGTTATTCTCACTTCCACATGCAAGTAGTTTTTCCTATGGCAAACTTCTAGTATTTGGGAACTACCATTGCACCATGCTAAAAGGACTCTCTTCTTCGCAGAAGTTTTTCTTGCAAACATTCCACTCTCACTAAGGCTTCTGAAATCTCGTCTTCCTGTGACCATATAGAATAGTAGAGAAGTTGTAGTATGTCTTGACTTTAAAGGAGAAATTGCGACCCTCTTTGGCCGTCATTTCTCTCGATGAACCCGATTCATAAGTTGGACTCGACGCATTGAATTTTGCCATTGAAATCTGAAGTCTGCCATCCTCTATACGTTACTAATTTATACCGTTAGATTTGGCTCGATTACTGAATAGAAAAGTACCGATAAATTCAGCGAGATGTAGTCACATCTCTACTAGCTTCGGGTACACACAAACTTTGCATCTTTGTTTCGGAGCAGTAATTTTTCTTTTCTTTCAGTTCTTTTTGTGAGATTCGACTCAATCAATTTGAACACTAGTGTAGTTGGGAAAGTACCTTTAAAATAAAATAAAATTTCTATGGATCGTATTTTTGACAGCGACGAAACGTTATTCTAACGAAAAGGACTCAAATTATTATTTTGAAAGAATATAAATTCTTTGATAGAATTGATTGAAATTATAGAATATAAATTGTTTGTCTAGTTACACTGACAATTTTGAATTGAAGCATTCATTATTTACTTTTTTTCAAATTTTAAATTTGAGTTAATTATTTTATATTTTAAATTTAGTTCAGGTGTGCTGAAACTGCTTCTGAGAATGACAAAATTTGCTATTTTTCGAAAATGTCCCGCTTCCGTGCAGGATTCCGCCATCTATGCTATCGTCAAAAAGCCTTCATTATATCGGAGATAGTGCTCCCCCGGAAGCACTTGACTTCCCCTCCCCTCTTGTCAGTCAGCTGCGCTATCTCACGCTTCTAAAGCTGGTTGCAGCCGGTGCTTTATTAATTGATTGCAACACTTCGATAAATCACATACATTGGGGAACATATTTCTCGTATTCCAAGACAATGTATTGCGGTTTAATTTCATTGCATTTCCATATAAATCACACATTCATTCCTATTAAAATTTGTTACAACTTGTTCTTCTATTCACATGAAGAGGAGTAATAATATTTTCATTAAACAACTGCTATCAATTGTATAAGGATGGATTTGTTACATTTAAATGTCCACTTATTACAAGAGAAAGACTATTTTATGACAAAAATCCTCATTCAGCATTTTATTTTCAACTTCCTATCAGATAAACCTTTTCGAAAATTTAGAAAGTGAATTTCTTCCCTTGGGTTCAAAAATTCATTTGAAAATTGGAAAAATCCGCAGCAATCTTGGGAAATTTAAAGGATTCGTCTTTTTAAAAAAATCCATCAAAAGATAACCATTACTTATATTTTTTTTAATAAATTTTTAATTCTGAAATGATTCAAAAGCATTGTTTCATCCGTGGTTTCCTCAGAAGGCGGATGCTATAGGAAGGCAGAATTAATAGAGCGATGTCTTTCGGTACTGGAGTCCGTGGGTTCGAATACCGCTGATGACATGAATGTTTGTAGCTTTTCTTAACCGGCTTTAAACTGTATCTCCTAGTATAGTGAGCTCCTGTGTGGCAAATAAATGAAGATAAATCCACAGAATAATATAACATTTCAGGGAATAGTACATGGAGACAATTCTGTAGTACTGCAATGTCTTGCAGAATTGCATAAATGCATATAAAGTCAAGGAACACTTCGAATTTTTTACATTTTTTCAAATATTTAAAAGAGTAATCATTTAATAGTTCCTTTTTATTTTCTCCCTCTGTGAAAAGAATACTTCAACTTCTAGTAATATTAGATGCTGTGTATTTACAAAGAGTTACCCAGGAATTGAAAAAGAAAGAAATCAGACTGGGATCTCGCTGTATATGACAAAGTAGGATATGATTTAAATTCGTAAACTTTTGAATATAATACTTTTGTTTCAATACAGTAGCTTTATTAGTTAGACTTGCTTTGTACGAAAGCTGATTATCTTCGCTGTTAGCCAGGAAATGACGTTCTAGCCGAATAGGAAATACTGTTGTATTTATTGTATCTTCAAGAGAAACTTCTGTTTCAATGAAGAATTCGGGCGGAGCTTCTATTTTCGGGCATTTTTAGCTCGTAGTACTGAGATTCCAGATAAGGAGGGGGTATCAGAGTGCGGTTCTTTACATTATGACCAAAAATATATAAATAAATAAATGCGTTATGAATATCTGGCTCTCTTCTAATACACTCATGTTCCAAATTAAGAGAATTTCCATATTTTTTGAATTACATAAAAAGAACTGAGTGGAAGGTAAAACCACTGAATCGAGACAAAGGTGCAAATCTGGCAAGTTTAATACGTAACCGTAGACGTGTGTGGGCGGAACCACTAAAGGGACAAGCTTTATAAGCCTACAAGACAAAAAAAAAAAAAAAAAAAAAAAAAAAAAGAACGCATTTCATTAGTTAGCACAGCTCACCAAATTTCTTGGTGGAGTTTTTTTTTTTCAGCAATTGGATAAATTCAAATTCTAACAATAAAAAGGAGTGACCACCAACATTGAAATGATGGAATGAGGAGGCAAATTGGAGGGAGGCAGAAACAAGCCCGTCTCAAGTCCAGATTGGTAGAGATTTTAATTGAACGCCCAGCATTCAGTGCAACTTATAGAAACAGTTCCAGGATAATGGATACATCGAGGAAAGTCTGGGCAAAGTCGTCCAAGAGCCACGACGGTCACAGAAGAACACCGTTTGTTCTCCGTTACAGCGAAGGGCTACAGCATCTCAGTACTCTCGTGACTTGTATGTGGCTACGAGAATTCGAGTTTAAGGGTGACTGTTTCCAGAAGATTTCCTGAGAGAGAGCTGTTTTCAAGAAAAGCAGCTATTTCAGCCCTGTTCAATTCAACGAGCAAGAGAGTTCGTTTAGAATGGTGCAGAGAGCATAAAGATTGGAGTATGGATCAATGAACGACTGTTCTCATTAATGATGTGTTCCGGTTCAGTTTAACCACCAATTCTCAGCTTACGTTCATATGGCGAGAACCAACGACCCGCTACCTGACCTCCAATATTCGCGAAATCGACCAATATGATTCCATTAATATTTGAGCAGGGATCATATTGGATGGCAGCACATCCCTCCATATCTTTGAAAGGGGCACAGTGAATGCTGTGGGGTATAGGGATGAGGTCTTGGAGCCTTATGTTCGACTTTTCTGGGGTTCAATTGGCTCTGAGTTCCTTTTAATATGATAACACGAAATCACATAGAAATATTCTAGTCGATGAATTTGTAGAAAGTGGGATATTCGCCGGTGGATTCACCAAACAGATCTCCAGACTTCCATTCTATAGAACATGTTTGGGATGCTCTAGGGAGGACAATTGCAACTCGCAACCTCCTACCGAGAACTATCCAAGTCTTGAAAACAGCGTAGTTGAACAAAATGGATCAATTGCCTTATGATTTCATAAAGCGCCTTATTTCAAGTATGAAATTACGCTGCCTGTATATCTGTAAGAGGAGTTGTTATTTACATGACCATACTTCCTATTAACCCATTTTTGTTCTATTCTGCAACCTCTGTACCTTCCTACTGCAAAGAGTGTTGCTCACTATCATGCGTGTTTATTATAGCTGTAAAATGGTGATTTGTTTTGTATTGTATTAATGTATTAATATTAAATTTTATTTAAATATGTCAAGTTGTTTTGGAGATAATCGACAAAATCTGAAAATTTTCTTAATTTTTGAATATATAGTGCATTTGTGCCATTACTCTGCTGCAGCTGTTTCTTTTCACCCCCGATTTTACTTCGCAAAACTAATGTATTTTAATAAAATTCTTATGCGCCAACAGCCTGAAAACGAAATTTGCCTGCTCCAATTGAATGGAGTTCTGAATTTCACTCAAAACTGAGTATTCGAATCGAAGGACGAAAAATCGAAAGATCCTTAAGAGCCTTCCCACTTAACGACACGATAGCGATAAATCGTAGACGATTGTCGCACATCGTCTGACATTGGCTCACGTAAAATGCACTGAAATGAGTTACCCGCTTTCCCACCAACCGATTCAGTGACGATTTTGTCATCATCGAATGGCCGATATCGTTTATCGGGTAGTTTTGTCATTCAGCACGCACTATTCCTTTTGAAGAGTTTTCGCTACACGCGTTGTTTGTTTTGGAATTAATAATTAGTATTTTTTGTACTACGGTTGTTATTTACATGACTTTATTTTTAAATTTGTTATTAATGTAATACACTAATGCTTAAACTCCTTACGAATTTACACATGTTGCTTATATTTTAATGTTATGTTATTCTCCCTTGCTTTCACATCAATATTAGATTAAAATTTTTAAGTTTGATCACAAAATAAAATTTTATCGTAGGTTTGCTATTATTAGTATTTAAGCTTCACATTTGTTGTATTGAGTTATCATCTGCAATAATAATAAGTTTAATTATCATATACTGTTGACTTTGAAAGCAAATTTCTGAGTATATTAAATTTTGATTCGATATTGTTTAATAAATTTAAAGAGGTTAAGTAGCTAAAGAAAAGAATAGATGCAATAAATATGATGATAATTAAAATTAAATAGAATTGAAAAGAAAAACGAAAAATACAAAAAGATTTACATGAAATTAGAAAAGAACAATTAATATTGGAAACACATTTTTATTCTTATTTTTTTATAAATTTAATTTAATTATTGTTAAGTGCAAGAAAAAAATTAATTAACAAAAGAGGTACCAAGATTTTAGAAGATGAGAGTGACTGGTAAGTAGAATTATAATTTTACAAATGAAACAGTAATTAAATGACACTGGGAATCGAACCCGAGACGGAAAAATATGAACGGAGAGCACTAACATCAAGCAAAACACGCAACATCACTTAAATAAACTGTATCACAAAAAAGGGGCGGAGCCAAAGCTTCATTAGCTTACAGCTGATGCAAACAATAAAAGGAATTACAAATTTAGATGTAAAAGAAAATTAAAAGGTGAGAAAAAAGCTAATTTATTTGAAGTTTCTATTGAGATTCATTTGTTTACTACCATATTATATACCAAAACCTTGATTTTTTATAACTTTTACATGTCTGGTGCTTAGTATTAGCATCCAATATTTTTAAACTTTATGTAATGACATAATAATTACTTTTTTTAACAATAATTATCGAACTGAGTCTAAAAGTGAATACTGTAGCTGTTATAAAACTCGTGCGAACTTACCGCAATCTTTAAATAAAACGAGTAGAAAATTTCCCCACACTAGGTAACTATATCGGTAGAGTGGAAAAATTGTTTATTAGACGACACAATACCGTTTTGTTGTTGTATTATTTACCTGTCGATTTAGACGGTGCCGTATCAGTAAGTGGGAAATATCAACCAGGTATGCATCGCCCTCCCGCTTATCTCATTCTATAGTTAGATACATCCTGATACATCATTTGGACTGATCTACAAGAATTTTTAATTAAGCGTCTAGTTTTTTTTTCAAAAAATCAGTTTTGTCTTGTTTTGGTTTGGAACGCTAAGCACAGTTTTAAACGGAAGTAGTGAGACTGGTGCCTACTGATTAAAGCCAATTTTGAATTACTATGGTTCCGAACGATGGCCAAATGGGTAGGGCTCTGCTCTTCCGTTTGCCCACCAGAGTTCACGGGTTCGAATCCGACTGTGGGCATGGATGTACGTAACCATTCAAAATCGGCTTTAAGCAGTAGGTATAGATCTTATTTGCCATTGTGTAAGGAGGAAGTAGTCTGTAGTGCTGTAAATGAAAGCAAACCGAATGATTTCAAATAATGATGTTAGCTGACTCCAGTACCAAAAGTCATCGCTCCCTCAGAGGGTTTACTTTCTTTAACTAAACGTAGGTGTCGCAATCACAAGGTTCACCAGTGATCTTCAAACTATTTTCTTTTTCCCCTCCTCTAGTCTCCTTCTTTCTTTTTTTTTCTCCCTCGTTGCGGTTTCCTCCTCGGAGGTGTAGATTTTTAACTTGATGCTATGTTCCGTTATGAACAAATCCTCTCGCTGATTGTTTACTGCCAACCCGTTTGCCGTGTGTGGAGACCTGTGTCCCTGGAAAAGGAGATCCTGGTAATTGAGGGAAAACAACACATTACTTTGGTCCCTGCTTAGGGTAAACTGGAGGTGCATAATAGCCTGTAAGCATCAACCGGCTGGTCGTCACCCCTTGTGGTCTGGCTTAGGGTCAAGTGAGGTTTGTATTACCTAGGCACTGCGTTAAGGGTTGTAGGCGCTTTAGGAATACTTGGTGTGCATATAGACCCCGGCTAGCAGTGGTGCGATTTCTGCATGCCTTTGATGGGCTCTGCAGTGGGTGTTGTCATCGGGGTCTGAATTCTATTCTTTCATTATAGTCTATGAAAAAACCTCTACGTTCTGTGCTGTCAAAGATTCTTCAAAAAAAAAATGTGATGGATCATTCGAAACTGTTTATCCATTTTTGATACCCAAAACACTATAGAATTCTGTAGATACTCTAAACTCCACCGATCTGGAGACCTTCTGGTCGAAGTTGGTGGTGAAAAACAAGCCCAAGCATTAATTAACTGTACTGAGGAAAGAACATATTTTCACGAACCCAGTATGGACTTTCATTGCTGGACCTCGACCTCTGCACGCCTGCACTTCTTCCACACCAGTTTCTTTGTGAGTTCTGAGCTGTTCCTCAGTGATCACTACCCGATTTTTATTTCGCCCTCTGACAACGAATATGGCGTCTTTAAGCCATTATATTATATCTCTGACAAAGCTTATTGGTCAACTTTAAAGTCTCAGGCGGTCATTACCTCAAACATGGTCGAAGATAACATTGTCGATGCCGTCTATACCGTCACCCCTATCATTTTGACCTCAGCCGATTCGACTATTCCTAAAAGTCCCCCCTTCCGTTGCCATTATCGGAAATCTTCGTGGAATTTGGAGTGACAAGCTGCTATTAGGGAGCAGCGAAAATATTGGAATGTCTTTCGGCGATACCCCACAAGTGGAAACCTAATTGCTTTTAAGCGGACACGTGCAGCTGCCAGAAGGATTCGTAGACGCAGTCGAAAAGAGTCTTGGATACAGACGTATCTAACATTAATTTCTCTACTGATAGTCGTCAGATATGGACCCATGCTAAAAGATCAATGGGAATTTGTCCTGAACGTCGTGTAAAAACTGTAAGCTACTTTCAATACCGGCAGAGGTCGCCAACTTCATTGGTCGTCATTTTGCTACTATGTCGTGTACCAATTTTTATTCTGAACCATTTCTCAGCTACAAACAAGCAGCAGAAACACACAATTTGGATTTTCACTCTGTAACTCAAATGGCGTATAACAGTCCTTTTACAAATATACGAGTTGCTTCCGTGTCTCAAAAAGAAGTGTAACACTTTGCTAGGACCTGTCGGGATAACCTACGCCTTGTTGTCACACCTTTCTAAAGAATCGCTATAACATCTTCTCTGTTTATATAATCGAATCTGGCTGGAACACATTTTCTTTGCTGCTTGGTGCTATGCTATTGTTGTTCTCTTTCCGAAACGTGTTAAAGAGGAAATAAATTCCCAGCATTATCGTCCCATTGCTCTCACAAGTTGCTTAAGCAAGCTCATTGAAAAGACTGTGAATACCCTACTGGTTCTCCTTCTTGAGACGAACTAGTAGGGTATATAGGGTATTTAGTAGGAAGCTATATATCTCCCTTTCAAAGCGGCTTCCGCCGGAGAAGGTCGACGATGGATATCTTATTGCTCTCGAGACTTAAATAAGGAATTCTTTCTTGAGACGCAACATCTAATTTCTGCTATTCTCGACTTTGAGAAAGCTTATAATTGTATCTGGAGATACGGTACCTTAAGAAATTTATATAACTTGCACTTCGTTGGGAATCTGCCAATTTTCATAAAGAATTTTTGGCTTGTCCGCATTTCAATGTTTGCATTGGGGGAGGGGTACAATTTCTCGTACCTACACCCGATATGAAGGCGTACCACAGGGAAGTGTGCTAAGTGTGAGTTTGTTCTCAATTACGATATCCTACTTCAACTCTCATCTACTGTACACAGGTATCTGTAAGTGGATGGCTTGGAAATATCTTGCAAGTAGTGACATGCTCTTTATTATTCAACAGATTCAGACTGTGATTAATTGCATGTCATCATGGAATGAGAAAAATGATTTTGATTTCTATTCAGATAAATCATGCTGCGTTCACTTTTATCGCTCACGTCGTCTCCACATTGACCCCGAAATTTATACCGGGATTTCAAGTTTACTTGTCGAGCCCGTTACCTGCTTTCTAGGCATTCACCTGGATCACAGTTTAACATTTCTGTCTCATGTTTTACACTTGAGAAGGCAGTGTGAGCTTGCTTACAATCTCCTAAAAGTACTCTCTAACACTAGTTGGGGTGCATATCGTAGCTCCTTGATACGAATCTACCGCTGAATTGTCCATTTGAATCTTGAATATGGGTGTCCTGTTAAAAATTCAGCTCGCCAATCAGTTCTACGGTATCTAGACACAGTGCATCATACTAGAATGCGAATCGGTTCGGGTGCATTCCGGACATCGCCTATTTAAAGCCTATACACATACTGCCGGGAACCTGTCTGAATTATATACGTGAAACGTTTTCAATAATATTATACTACGGTATTTTGGCTTATCCGTACCATCCGCTCCGAGGAGCACTACGTTTTATAACTGGTATCAGCATCGTCCACCATGCATAACTCCGTTTAGTCTGCGTACTCATGGTTTGCTACAACGTAGGAATCTTGCCAATTTGACAGTTTCAACTCATCAAACAATTTTTTAATTGTGCTCTCTGGAAACATTATCGGTTATCTTATATTAATCCCTGTTAATCGCTGTCCAGGCTTCTTATAAAGCGAGACCTATTATATTGTATATCAGCGGCTGTTTTATGCGCACATCACTAAACATTTCCGGTACGATCTTGTTTTCACTGACGATTCTAGGACTGAGGAATATGTTGGTTGCAGCTTTGTATGTAAATCTGTTAGACGGTGTTGAAGATTACCTCAGCAGTGCTCCATTTTTATAGCAGAATGTAAAGATGTGCACCAAGCTTTAAGGCACATCTCGCAGAGGAAGAATCAGCACTTTATAATATGCATCGACTCAATCAGTGTTTTAGATTCTTTGAACTCCGATGAGACGGTGCATCCGATTATTAATGCTGTATAGAATATGTACAACTCTCTGCATAAACATCGTATTACAGTTTTGTTCTGCTGCGTTCTAGAGTATGTGGGTATCCATGGAAAGGAGCTTGGGATAATGCGACGAAGAATCCTGTTACCTTAATGCCTATGAAAATCCCCCTTTCTGACTTTAAATGGGAAATTAAAAGCCAGTTTCATATTATGTGAAAGAATGAGTGGGATATGAAAGTCAGCAATAAACTGTACAACCTTATTGTGGACATTCGCTTATTCCCAGATGAAGTTAGTCCTAAGCATGTCGTTTTACTTACCCATTTGCATATAGGACACACTCGTCTCCCTCATACTTACCTTCTTTTAAACGAACCAAAACCCGATGTCCTTTTTGTCAGACATCACTATCTATTTTACTTAGACTTACCTCTTGTAGCCGCTTACAGTCTGTTTACGCCTCATTTTTTGGTACATGGTATCCTAATTTAAAGGATTTACTGGATGAACCCCCTAATCCCTTTCTTTTCTCTTATCTCCTTTTTACGGGCTTGTTGTGGTCAATTTAATTCGATTTTTATAACTTTTTTACCACTTTTTTCGTTTTAAATCATTAATTTTAAATATAGTTCATTATTGCTTTTAGCATTTACCTTCTGATGTTTCATCATTTTACCTTTTATTTACCTTTTCTGTGAACTTATATACAGTAGATATTTCTATAATTTTTTTAAAAATGTTATCTGTTTTTACCTTTGCTGTTTTTAGCACTTTCTGTGTCCGTTTTAGGGCACTTTTATTTGTTAACAGTCTTGTGGTATTTACTTAAAAGAGCGTGGATTTATGCAACCTTGTGCTTGGCGCTTATGTCCTAAAAAGAACTTTGCACCGTTAAACTTAAACCAACTAAAAGTCAGCGCTGGCGAGAAAACTGGTTCATTTGAATGTTTTGTAATAACTATAAGAGAGATAATCCTCCCCACCCCTCACACTAAAGTTTGGCAGATTTACTTGTCATAATCCTTTGAGCACTTTAAGAGAGAAAGAAATTATTTTGAACTCTCCCAATATTTAACTGTATATGAGACAGGTTCCCTTGCTAAAATATCTCCCTAAACAACATAGTATAGTCAATTAATATTATCCACTTTTGCTTTATAAGCACTCGATAATTTTTACAAAAACATTTCAAACAATTTTAGATTAAGCTGTAATATTCCTTTTTTTTTATTCAGTAGGATAGGGACATATATACCATTAGAATGTGTTAAATACATGCAAATATATTTTGTTTAAACTTTCTGCATATGATGGCATTGTTCTTGGGAAATCTTTTTCTCACTAAATATGCTTTTTGAAACAAAGACAACTAAGACAAATTTCTTTCAAATAGTATTGCTACTTTTGCCATTCTCAATCCTCCACTCTGTTTTCTTTGTAAATCGATCCCTGCTTCCGTAGAGATGAGACAAGTGACTTCTTTGTAAATACTAGTTAAAGTTTTGTTAATCTGCAATTAATTCATTGTTCCATTCGCATATTTTTGGGATTATTTTCTTTCAAATACAATTGTAGGCATAATAAACGAAGTGACACATTAAATATTCCCGCAAATTTTATAAAAATGTAACTGTTTGTTGTAAGTCAGTGTATTTTGAATCCATAAGTAAAGTAAAACGGTCAAATCAATAACAACACTTCATTTTATTGTAATTCTTTATTTCCCTAATCATTCGTATTTCAATTCGTATCATTGTAGGATATTTCGATAGTTTAATCATGTCAGGTGAATGTAAAATAATATTCGTAAGTATTTTTAAAATTAATTTTTAATAGCCGGTAACTGGATATGAAAATTCGCCATTAATTGCATTGTGGTCTTTTCAGTATGGATATTTGAATTAAGTCCCGTTTTTTCTCCGCAATGATACTTCTCTGCCACCAACGATGTCGGTTAACAAAAAGAAGTGCCACGTGCTTCAAGTTCAATAACAGCTATCTATGTGCTTACTTTTCAACAAAGTGTTACCTAATGATAGTTTTTAGAAGCATCTCAAAAAATTTTCTCAGAAACATCTGAGATATATTTCTGATTGATCTCAGACTTATTAGCACAAAATGCGACGATGATTTGATATCTTCTTAGAATACATAAATATTTATTGCTAAATCGGTTAAAGCTCATACTATCGGCGAAAAGGTGATACTCCGCCTGTGAAGGCAGGTAAGGTTTAGGAACTGTCTTACAACATCCAATCTCATTCAGTGGAATCAACGATACAGTGAAACGATGAATTCATGAGATGGCTTAAGACATTCACGTTTCTAAATGTCAACTTTCGATGAGCACAAATTTTCCAAGTTGTCTAGGTGATTAAACCTTGTCAAATAACAAGGCTTTACATTGGTGTATGTCCTTTTTGTAAAGGAAGGAAATATTATTCAAGAAATTCTTTTTGCAAGCTTCTTGATTGCAGATTATCAATGTGCGTCTATTTTGATAATTAAAGATTATTTTAGAGATAAAGATTATTTTAGAGATAAAAATATTCGTCACCGTGTGTCCACGTCCCTTTTCAACAGGAAGGTACGTTATTTTAGTTGTTGACTGCTTGATTCCGAGACAACATTTAGTTGAAAAACTCCTCAGCAATCATTTGCATAACTTATTACAATATGTCCTCTCTGCCGGGAACAAAATCTGCAGTAATGCTCTCAACGATTGGCTGTTCAAGCAGCTAGCTAAGGACAGCGATGTAGAATTCAGTAACTTGCTTGTATATCAAAGGTGCCTTGCTTAGTAGGTTCTGAAAACTTTTAGACTCTGTGCTTGAGTTTCTCGAAGACAAGGATGCAACTCTGAGACAGAGAATGCTACAATTTAAGAGCAATGTTGCTACATGGCTAATTTATTCTCAAAATTATATGGAATTAATTTGCAGTTTTAAAGCGACAAGCTCAATTTGATCACAACAAAGTCAGTTATTTATTCCTTTCTAAATATCACTTTGTGGAAGTAGACTTTTGGACGCAACGAGTTCAGCCAGTTTGCAATCTTATCGGATATGCACAGAACAGCAAGATCTCCTTCGGTGATAAACAAGTTTACTGTTAACACTTCCAGTCTTTGCCCAAGGGATTTTCAGGACGTTTTGAGAATTTTTTTCTTTTAAGTTCTTCAATGGGTCGTGAACCATTTTGTTAATACTGAGACAGCAGAGGTTCGAATTCAGGAGGAATAGGTTGAACTTTAAACTCATGAACTTTGAGAGTTATCTTTCAGAATGTTGATTACCTCACAGAATTTTCGTGGCAAGGTGATGTTAGATGTTTCTACCCGAAACTGTGGACTATCGTCGAAAAACTTTTAATTGTCTTCAGTTCCTCCATCATCGCTGAGCGAGGATTCAGTAATGTGACAAATCTAGTTCCTAGTAAGAGACGTCGATTTCGATACTTTCAAAATGGAGATTTGCGCCTTTATATCTCTAAATATTTGGAATCGAACGTTAAGAAACTTGCTGCGAACCATCAAGCTCAACTCTTCCCCTTATTGTTTCATTCATACTAATTTTTTAGAGCAATTTTTTTTTTTTGCTTTCTTTTAATTATCTGATTGAGAATAAACTATTTTAACCTTTTCTTTTTGCATTATTCATTTTAATTCGAATATGTAGGGTATTATTACCTGCCGAGACAAAAGTATCAACTTAAATCATTAAAATTTGGTGTGTAACACCTTTGAAGAAAATTGCTTAAACATTTTGATGCTTCTGATTAATTACTTTTCCTTCACCATACTTTAAATTGCAGGATTTTTACAAAGGGTGGATTTTGAAATTTTTTCTGGATTGCTGCATACATATATTATGTATGCAAGGTTTTAATTTTGAGATATGAGTTAAAGGGGAAAATTTCTCGCTGAGCTGAAATGCGATCCACGGTCGCTAATTTGGAAAGAGCAGCAAGTTGTTTTTCCAGCCGACTCGAGTCGCGTAGCTGTAGACCGGAAGCGGATATACCTCGAAATAGAAGAAAATGTTTATCTTGATTTTGAGCTCAGTCTTTGGTTACTCGCTTGTCGACGGCGACACTTTCACCTCTCCGGTGCCGAATCCCAAACACAATTGAAAACCGTCTATTTGCCATTAGCGAATCATTACGGAAGACAATGAGCTACTGATTGGGAACTTTTTTTCCCCCATTTAATATTGACACGTGGGATGCAGTCATATTTTAAGTATTACGAGAAACATTCAAATCTAACATCTTATTATGAGACATTTGTTTTTGAATGAAAAAGGTCGTTTTAAAAATATTACAATAATGAATAAGAACCTATTAATTTCTAATTTTATTTATTTTTCGACATTTGAGTTTTTTAAAGTAGAAAACACTCATTTTTAAAACAAATCTGTAAAGAACCAGTACATTTTGGAGTTCTAAACGAAAGAAAATAAAACATTTTAGAGTGTTATGACCGTTGATAAGAAACCATTTATTTGTTACTTTTTTTATTTTGAGCCATTTTTTAAAACAGTATTTTACGATAGTCTGTAAAGAACCACATTTTTTTTTGGCGCTTTAAGCGTGCTAAAGCGTATTATTCTATAAATATTCAATTATATAAGCGTATAAGTATTATGGAATCGATAAAAAGTTATTTCCTTTTTATTTCTTTTGTATTTAATTATTATTATTTTACTTTTTAAAGATGAGAAAGAGTAATATGTGGGGGTATTATGACAATCAAGACTATGTAGTGATGGATGTGGGCGAAAATGAAACGGGAGAAGTGAACTAATGAAGTGATTGAGATTGTACGTGGAGTAATGACGTCATCCATTCCGAGTGAGAGGATAAAAGTAATCCAAATTCATCCTTCACCAAAAAAAGAAAATTCATTCCTCGTTGGCGATCAGATTCAACATTAACGAGTACAATTTTTCTTTATCCATAGGTTTCGTAAAACAACTTATCTGTTCACAACCCTGATGCAATGGTAAATATTAAAATACGATTGGTATTTTTTAAACTACTGTTTACATTTATATCAAATTAATATTAAATTTACACCTGTATTTAAGAAAGCTGAAAGTATAAAAACATAAGGTCAATCAACTAAGAATGGTTTAATTTCTGGTATTCTTAGAAAGGTCAGAGTGTAGAATTAGCATATTTACTAATGAATTAACCAATAAAAATACAAGTATAGGGCAGTTCTAACTTTGGAGATACATTTTGTCTCTCCCGATAGCATATGCATATTAATCTTAATAAAAGAAAATTAGATATATGATATATATTTTTTATTTTTATAAGTAGTCAATTATATTGAGCAGTCATATAGACATAATAAGGATCTACGTACTAGGTTAAGTTATGAATCTTCTAGGAATCTATAATGGTCTAAAACTCCAGAATCGTCCCTGTTTCGACATAAATAGATAGATCTGTAATGTTACTCTATTAACTGTCTCACAGATTCCATCTGAAAGCATTTTCACTTCTCGAAATCCTGATTGATTCTTAATTTTCTTAAAATCACTTACCAAGTGGCAAATTAATAAAATCAACAACGGGAGAAAGTTTAATCATAGATACGTCCTCAGCAGTTAAAGGCTTAACAATGGGTCAGTATCACACTATATATGGGTATATATGCGTGTGTGCGCATATACAGAAGTAAATATCATAACCCAATCAAGCTTCTAATGGGCAAAGTTTTTCTATTAACTATGTATTTTTCTTTTACATTTTCTTTATTTATTTATTGTAAGGCAAGGGTTAATTCGAACTCTTAAAGCCGATTTCAACCTTCATGCTTGCAATAGAATTCAACGCTTATTCAGATTCGGCCATCGTTTGGCTTTCTAATTGATACTGAAAGAATGGAAAAAAGTTTTTAAATTCCAAACATTTATACAATTTTTCTTAACCTGAATTCTCGTTTTAATCTAATAGTTTTTTTTCCTTAAATCAAATGCGTAGTTAAGGCAAGAAAAAGTATTTCTAAATTATTTAAATGGTTTCGGATTAAATATCGTTACTAAACGAGAAATTTTTTTTTTTTTTTGAGCCCTTTCGTAATCTTAAATATGTGTTCTATTTGAGATAATGTTATTTCTGATTAAAACGGTTTCTATATACGGTTTATGCTAGACTGTTTTGGATTAGAAGATTTCACGTGTTCTAATCTGACGCATCTGTTAGTGGTCAAAATCACTATTTACTGTACTCATTCCTCTTTATTGGGTAATTGAATTATTGTTTGCTGAGTGACAAAATTCTGTTTTAAGAACAGCAGATGAATAACAAATGAACTGAGCATTAAACATGTATGTAATGTAAATCGAAAATAAATGTTTGCTATTAATTCGCGTTTTTTTTCTTATTGGGTGTTATATTTAATTGGACTAGTCGAATTGAGTTCCTCTTCAATGAAATAATCGGTGTGTGTGTGTGTGGGGGGGGTGAAATGCGCTAGTTCGCATTCGTAAATCCCAATGATTCAACTTACTTTGATATATATGCAAAGATATATGCAAATATAGAGAGATATAGGCAAATATTATTGCTTAAATAATACTTTGTAAAACTTCAGTCTTGCTGTATATTTCCTATCTGTATTCCTTGCTGTATATGTGCATGCAAGAAGTTATTGATATGTTAATTAAAGTTATTTCTTTAAGAATATTTTATTTCTTCAAAAATTCTATATCTTGTTTACAGAATGATTATCCAAAATAAAATGGCAAATCGTAAAATTGCCAGATTTCCCTAAATCCACTTTTCTACGTGTTTAGGTGTAATATTACGTCTCTAAAAAAAGTCGAGTGGAGATAGGATAAAAGTCAGTTCTCGATTTCATGAAAACAGGCCGAACGATGGCCGATTGGTTAGGGTGCTAACCTTCGGAACCAGAGTTCGTGGGTTCGAATCCCACTGTGGCATGGATGTTCGTAGCCGTTCGGAATCGGCTTTAAACTGTAGGTCCCGGTCTCATTAGCCCTCGTGTTGCAAAAAGTAGACCGTAGCACTCCAAACCAAACCAAAAAAAAAAAAAAAAAAACCATGAAAACAGATTGCTGTCATATTGTTAGCAATCAGACGAATAGGGAAAGCAAGTGAAATGTTTACCATCAGGGATAACTGTGATGAGTTTATTGATTGGCAAAAGTTTGGAAAAGAAAGCATACATTATGAAACAAGATACGTTTGTTTTGGATCACTAATTTGCTACACGGAGGATCTACTGCTGAAAGACGATTCCGAATCGCTACGAACATTCATGCTACAAAATTCGAAAAGGATTCAAATAGTATATTTTGAAAATAACTTTTTCGGATCTTCCAGAATCTCACTATATAAAACAACTTGGTTTTTTGGAGTCATGTAACGATTTTTGTGTTACGTTTTCGAGGTTAGCTGTTAAAAATTAATCAAAACAAAAAATGATAAGTTCTAATCAATGAATGGGATTTGGGAGTTTATTATTAAAATGTCTCTTCAAAGAAAGCAAGCGGAAAAGAAAAGAAATAATGTACTTGATAGTTTGAAAACTGATAAAAATATTATGGAAGGCATAGTACAACAAAAAGCATATTATCGGGGGTATTTGGTTGGTTAGGAGAGGCAATTTCTACACGAGAGATAATGAGAACGGGACCTACTCCGTACACCCTTGACAGCAATGGGTTTCGAACCCATGAACTACGGTACCGAAGAGCAGCATCCTGCCCATTCGGCAATTGCTTGGCATATTATTAGGAGAAAAAAATTGCTGAAATTAAACAAATTTCCCTAATTGCAAAAACAAATAAAGTTCCTTCCGACTCGTAAGATACGTCGATAAGTGTATGATTAACTGTGAGGTAAACTAAATGGTTTGTTGACTCTATGGAGTTTGAGTTTGGAGTACTACGATCTATTTTTTTTCAACACGAGGGCAGATGAGACCGGAACCTACTACTTAAAGCCGATTCCGAATGTCTACGAACATTCGTACTATAGTGGGATTCGAACTCACGAACTTTGTTACCTAAGACCAGTGCTCTAACCATTCGGCAATCGTTCGGCGTTGGTACTGTGAAAATATGCTAAGTGAAAAGTTGAAGAAACTTCCAAAGTGTACAAAATGGCCATTGAAGATTCATGATCTCATCAGGTAAGAGCAATCCCGTTGGGGATCTACCAATTTATCCCGCATTCCTCATTCCCGTCTTGGTGGAAAATGCGTTTGTGTGTTGATAAGAATGTCAAAAAGATTTCTGAATGATCCGGGACCACCAGAGGGTTAGTAACCTGAGCAAAGACCCAGTACACAATTCCAATTATTTGTTTTCTTGAAGGGGATTTGCAGTTAGCCTTGTACAATCACTTACAAAAGGGTTAGAAAATGTTAAATAGCACTTGAAATATTTTACGAAATCTTCCACTGAATGTTAGAAATAATTTCTTTATAAAGAAATAATTTCCAATATTCATTTCCATTAATTTCCTTTCCCAAAGTCGATAAAATGAGTAATTATAATCAGTCGTTTTTTACATTCTGCAGCATCCAACACTTTCCTCCATTTATTGTTAAACAAGGGATTGAGGTTCGTTCATACATTGGACACACAGGCATTTCAAGTTTGATGTCGTACTTTCTCCATTTTTGCAGAAACAGAAAGCTTGATTTTAGCCGAAAGTGGTTCTGACATCAGTTTGGACAAATTACCATTATCATGATTTTGCAATGCATTTATCTCAAACATATCTGTAAGGAATCCCCTTCGGACATGTTTTTGGAAAGTCATTGCGGTATCAGAACTGTATAGAACAGCAATATGTTGCATCGCACTAGAGGGCTACGACACTTGCGTTTAGTCACGTATAGAGCAATTTGTCGCAACGTCACGAACTACTATAATGCCCTTCCCATTCATTTTCAGGTTTTCAATATCCAATAGACAAACAATAAACTGCCTTTCTGTTTGAAACTAAAGCCAGAATTGTCATAAATTGAGATTTGACCTACTGCGTGAAATCGCCTTATTAGTTTCCAAGTGCTCCACTGTGTAACCCTTTAGGACTTGAAATCAAGTTCACGATCTTCTTCCCTAGGTTGCTTTTCGATTTCCAGGTTGCGATAGCTAAAAACCTTTCTTTTTGGCCGTTGTCCTGCGGTAATAGTAGTACCAACATTTCTTTCATTCCGATGAAATTGTAATTGGGACGAGTAACAACAAAATGAGCCGTATTGAACAAAACGTAGTATCACATCTAGATTTACAAATGTTTCAAGTAGCGATTGAAGATTAATCGATATGTTTTAAGCAATTTTTGGGAAAAAATTAAAACTCCATCTCAGCTGGTAGATTGAGGAAACCTTGTAATGAATCATATTTTACCCTCTTTATTATATATTAAAAATAAGAGAGGGATAAAATAGAGAAAAAATACGAGAGAGTATTAAATTATATTTTGCGTTCAATGCGCAATTTGTATCAGAAGTATACTTTGATACCTTCATTTTCCAAATCCATACATAAATATCAAGAGTCATGTTGGAAGTTCAACAAATAAGAAACTAGTCGATTGTTTAATATAACTTCAAAATTATTGGAAAAATTAAATTATCCGATGCCCAAGTCATACCATACAGGGTGTTTCAATAGATGTTCCCAGCCTATCATGAAGAAAAATATTTCTAGAGGAACTTGTGTCCGAAAATATGAGGTAGAGGAAGATGGTAGAAAGACAGGATGTAAGAGGTGTTATTATCACTTTTCGTTCTCCCCACAGGGAGTCAGGATATGTCCATCATTCTCAAACCGCAAGACTCTTTCGAGTTCTTGTTTAACATAAAACCATCCCCAGCGCTTGTTGAAATCTATGGATACCTCGCTGTTCGAGACACAGTTGGACTCTTTGGACGTACTAGAGAGTAGTTAGAACCTAGTCTGTTTAGACATGTAGCGAGTCGATGGAACGATGTGTGCATTGACTTGTAGGCTTGTTTGCAGGTTCCTCTACGACACAAGTGCGTTCGACTTACTTGGAAAGTTCCAATCTGAAACACGAATTGCCCGATATCAGCTTGGAAAGTGGCACTATATACATAATACCTATGGGCTAATTCGGAGTGATCTTGCCTGAAATGATATTCCATAAGCCCCGAGCGTTCGCCTAACTTCAAGTGCTGATCTTGTGCATCATGGTCAGTTTGGCAACGAGCTTTTGAGTATTTGAACCATTTTATTTTGTGGATTGGTGGTTTATTTCACTAGCCCACAAAATTTCACGAAGCTATTAAGAATCGTTTGCAAAATTTCGGGATCCTCACAAAAAACATTGCATTTTGTGCATTCATTTCAGAAATGACCAAATTAATATGTACAAAATCGAACTTAAAACACATTTTATATTTAAGAAAAATATCTGATTCTACGCCTGTTAAATGATTCTATTCGAATGTGACGTGGCACACACAATTGCTAAATATTAGACATCAGAAATCTATGCAGTATTAATTCGACGATACATTCAACATTGAGAACTCCGCATTAATATTTGTTCAATTAAGTAAAAAAGGAATGATGTTAAAACAGTTTTTTTAAGTATTTGCTCTTGCTCTGATAGAATTCTCTACTACCAAGCCGGATATATTTGCTTATTGAGAGAGTACCACATAAGATGGCAAAATTACTCCGTAGGACAAAGCAAACATACAAAGTGGGTCCTCGTCATTTAAAAAACAAGGATCCAACAGAAGGTACTTGGAGGTGAATACGAAACTATTTCACCCGCCATTAATGAACACGGGGGATCTTTGGCCGCCAATCTCCTCTTCCCTGGTTGGTGCCTTTGCCGACTGAGCTTCTGGTAAAAACAGTCCTAAATGCAAAATTTTAACAATTTCAAAGTAATAAAGTTAGTGTGATAATAGTGATACCTTTGTTTTAGTATACTTGTTTATAAAAAAAGAAAGCCATATGATTAACGTAGGCCCGTTCGTTTTTTTTTTATTATTTTTTCATTTTCCTATTGAGAAAAGTCCAGATTAAGTGATATTTCTGTATAACAGCGAGTCTCAATCCGAGACAAATGGATAATTCGAGTAAAATCATAACAAGACAATGGAATTGACAACATAGCAGACTAATACGCTAAATGCCACATTCAATTCCCACTTTCATTTGAGGACAATCCTATGAATAGAAAAACATCCCATTAGAAGATTATTTCATTTCACTGCAGACTATTATATCCAGCAATGCATTATTATGAAACAGTGATTAGATGAAGCAGTACACTTCCAAGTCGGAAACGAAATCAATATTTGTTTCATTTGGTGTCATAGAGAAAGGCAGTTGGATAATTAATTCGTCTGTACTCACTCTATTCTCTTTCTTTCAGAATTTCCTCCTCATACTTAAGAAACGACTGATCTCAATACAGGGAGATTTAATGGATGCTCCTAATGTCATAATATAAAGATGCATAAAAACATCTCGCATTTATTTGTTTTCACTGTAGAATTCATTTGGGATCCTGATATTTATTTGTTGGTTTTCTGTTCAAAATCAAGTTTCAAATAATTTTCAAAGTTATTTTTACTACATACATTTCCACCATGGTGTAATAAAATAATCATTTTTATTTACTCGTAAATGAATAAAAACTATTTATTTTGTAATGCAGCTTTTCCAACACTACCTTCGGCCTCGTTAACACTCATGTCGTTAAACAATAGACTGTAGCGCTCCAAACCAATCGAACGCTACATTTGTGGGAGTTTTAGTCTATTTGGTATAAAAATTCGATTCAATTTTATTTGGTAATGAATGTAAAAGTTACTTATTATACTTACAGCTTACGTTTTTACTTTCTTTCGAGACAAGTGAGATAACGAAAATCGGGTCTCGATAAAAGTTTTTCAATTCCGAGAATGATGTCATTGGAAACATTAAAATCAACGTCAAATTGGAATGTTTGAAGAGGGAAATTGCATCGAGACAAAAATGCTAATTCTTTCCGGAGGATATACGCATAGAGGAACCTTGAATTTTTAACCTTGAAGAAAGTGACGAAGTAAAGGACAGTTGATTCAGAAAATGCTAGTTCACTCGCCTTGAAAAATTGAAGATTCACGGAAGTCGTGCGTCCAGATTAAACTAATAAAAAGGCTCGAAGCTTATGGGGGCTGCACAAATCGATTTATTTTCGAATAGTACAGTATACAAAAGAAAAAATTAAATAAAAGACAAGTGATGTAAGAACAAAATAACACAATAAATAAAAGTTTTGTTGGTATCTCCTCCTTCATGAGACATCATGTTATTCTCAATAATGCCGTAAGATAACCATAAGAGGAACGATAGACGAACAGGGTTGTTTGGAGTATGAGTTTGTAGCTATTAGGTCCCGGTTTCATTAGTCCAAAATAGTAGGACTTAGCGCTCCAAATTTCTTCACACTGAATATTGAGATTAAATAAACAAGGATATTTCTGTGCCTCTTCTGTTTAATACTATCTTGGACATTCTAACTGAATGAAATTCCCATAGGAATTGAGTTCCAAGTTGAGATGAAGGAAATTATCCTATATAGCTTGCAGAGATCTATGTGCAATAAAGAATAGTCTGTTGGCGCGCTTGTTTATTAAACGCTTGAAGCCACGTGGTTATGTTAATCACGAAACATAGTCTGAAATTCTATTAATCTCTTGTTGGTCGACGAAGAGAATCGTTGAAAGCAAGTTACTTCCACGTTTCGTGCTTTTTAAAAGTATGTGGAAAGATTCGAATGTACTATTTTGGATGTAGTAATGCAGGGATCATTTAACAGGATTATATAGTCATTTGTTTGAAATTCGAAGGCGGAATTTTGGCAATGAGGGAGAGGAAAATATTGATAGGTACCAATTAATTCTAATACATATCGATATGCTCTTTCGCTAAAAATTTCCAGTTCGAATGTCAATTATTCAGGTGCAAAAGCTGAAAACAACTTTCTACTCCTTAATTCTAAAGCAAACAACCCTGAAAGAGCTGTATGTAAGCCCAAAATTCTTTACAAGAGTTTTTCAGAAGAACGGAAAATATCAGCGTCACACAATATTTAGAAATTCCAGAGTATGATTCTTTTTGATTTTGAATATATTTTTGGATAGGCTGATGTCAGTAATTCAATACTTTTTAATAGTATTCGAGAAAAAGATACTTTCTGTCAGTACATTCTAAAAAATATGTAGAAAATACACGTTTTGTATTTGTTACATGGAAATTTAAGGGGACACATCACCTTTAAACCTTCAAAAATTCGATTTTTTGATTTTTACATTTTTAAGATTTCTGGACATTTCTGGATCGTTTAAAATCAGCCCCATTGAAATATTCGAATGAGAACCAGTAAAACTATACAATCTTTGAATTTAATATCATAGCTTTTAAGGAAGCTATAAAAACTTTAAATGCATTTTACTAAAACTGTGTTTTATTGACTTAAGCTTAAGTTACTGTAAATAAAGAACTATTGCACATATTCATTTAAAAGTTTCTCAGTAAATACATTATAGACCGACGATGAAACTCTAGCTACTTTTTTCGTTGTTGTTTATTTCATTTAGTATTTTGAGTATTTAAAATGGAGTTTTTAAACATTAAGTTTTTTTTTTTTTTTTTTTTTTTTTTGAAAATCCATTTCCCTGGTATCATATTCCTGATTCTTTTTAAAAAATTTAAATAACTAGAGAATCATACCTAACAGTTATTGCTTTAAAAAAGTAAAAATCAGTAATGAAACTCTGTGTTGTTGTAAGTCTGCGCACATGTCAAAAAAATTTTAAAAGTTTTAAAACAGACTATTACATTTCACTTTCTGTAAAAATTCTTATTTAAAAAAAAAAGTAATTTCACCAAAAAGTATTAAATAAAAGTAGAGAACTAATGATGAAAATCTTATGTATTTACAATGGAATGATAAGACGAAAAATAAGAAAAAAAATCTTCCATGTAAAGTTGCTTAAAGGTAACTTATCCCCTTAAGGCTACGGGCGGAGAACTTTAGAAGTCTCGGAATAGCAAAATCAAATTCAAAAGTTTAGGAACCCAGTAAGTGGGTTGCTTAGAGGAAATGAAAGGGAAAACTGAAAGGGGAACAGCTCTTAATAGAGGGACATTCCACAATGTTTTTTTAACACATCGAAATTAAAAAAAAGAACTGTCTATTCTTTCTGTTATTTTCCCGAATCTTTAGTAAAGAATTAATAACAGCAAATAATACGCAGAAAGTGCAACAATAGGTGGCGATTCACAGAAAAAGGAATGAAACATTCATCAACGTATCATTTTAGTTTAATCCTTTCATAAAAATTCTTTGAATTCCAATGAGATGGTGCATCCGATTATTAATGCTGTATAGAAGATGTATACCCCTCTGTATAAAAGTAGTTCTATTCTGCTGGGTTCCACCGCATGGGGGGTGGATCCCCGGGAGCAAGCTTGCAGATGATGCGGCAAAAAATGCTGTTACTTTAATGGCTATGAAAATCCTCTTTTCTAACTTTAAATGAGAAATTAAATGTCAGTTTCATATTTTGTGGAAGAATGAGTGGGATATGAACGTCAGCAATAAACTTTACAACATTATAGCGGACATTTACTTTTTCCTGGATCATGTTAATCATAAGCATGACGTTTTACTTTGTCGCTTGCGTACAGGAAATGCTCGTCTCACTCATACTTACCTTCTTTTAAACGAACGCCAATCCCGATGCCCTTTTTTTTCAGTCATCACTATCGATGTTACATATTTACCTCTTGTTGCCATTTACAGTCTGTTTGAGCCTCATATTTTGGTACATGGGACAGTAACTTAAGTGTAAACCCCCAAATCTCTTTTTTATTTCTCTCTTCTCCGTTTTACAGTTTTACGGGCTTATTTGGTAAATTAAATTAGTTTTTAAAACTTGTTTTACCACTAGTTTTTTGTTTTAAACAGTTAATTTTATGTATTATGCATGATTGCTTTTATCATTTACCTTCTAATGCTTCATCATTTTACTTTTTACTTACATTTCGCCTGGACTTAGCTTATACAGTTGATATTTCTATAAATTTTTTAAAAACTTTTATCTGTTTTTACCTTTGCTGTTTTTAGCCCTTTTTGTGGGGCATTTTTATCTGTTAACAGTCTTGTTGTATTTAACGTGGAATTATGCAACCTAGTGTTTGGCGCTCATGTCCTAAAAAATGGATCTTGTACCGATAAACTTAAACCAATCAACCAACCATTTATAAAAAAATTTTGCTTCCACGTCACCTTTTAGAAGAAATTTTTTTTACTGATTTATATCATTATATGTTTATATTTGATGAGTGGTAAATAACAGTTTCTCCTAAAGTAATACTTATTCTGTTATTATGCATGCTGTAAGAAAAGAGATAAAAAGTTTGAGAACTACTGTTTTAATATATAGTAAGCGACACAATACATCTTTGCATTCAAAAGTCATGATGATCCTTTCGAAATATCACTAAAAATATTTATTCATTGTTCTACAAAAGTTGCTTTTTGAGGTACCTATCGAAACAAAATATTCTAAATTCCCTTTTAAAACATGGAACATGTATAATTTTTTCTTGTAGGCTATAGACATTACCTAAATAAATTAAATTATCTTTGAAAGTTTCAAAATACATGGTTACAGTTTTAACTTCTTTGTTTAAATTGAATTTATCTTGGACTTTAAGGCCTACACGGAATAGGTGCTATGTTTAGAGATTAAATTCAATCAACAATAGGATGCAAGCAAACAAATTAAAATACGACTATTATTTATATTTTTTCAACTTGAGGGAGAAATAAATATTGACACTGGGCTTTTACAAGAAAAAATGCTGTGTTTTAAGGAAAACTCTATAATTTTTTTTTCATATGATGGTTTCATTTTTTAATGAAAGTATCACTTTCCAGCTGACTTGTTCAACAGCATCAAAAATATTTATAAGAAAAGAGATCAATATCTGAATTTAAAATAATATAAATAATACTGAACACAGGTAAATCACAAAATAATTCGGAGAACAATACTTTATTCCGATAGCAAGTTATTTTGGAACGAGTTTTACCAAAGGACTGACGAAATGAAATACATATACAGTTTCTGTTAAAGATAAAATTAAGAATAAAGTATTTCGAATTCTAAACTGAAATCTCTAGAGAAGTCAAGGTGCAAAATGGCCGAACCGGAATTCGTGGGTTCAAATCCCACAGCGACATGGATATTCAGTAGGTCCGGTCTCATTAGCCCTTCTATTGCAAAAAAAGTAGACCGTGGTGTTCTATACCAAACCAAGCCAAGTTGCTAAATGTTTAAACATTTTAATGAAAAATGATTGACAACATGAATTGAACCTTCAATGTTTTTAACAGTCGGACTAATAGACAAAAAATAATCCAGCAAAAACATAGAATTTCATATTGTCTTTAATATTCTATTGAAATCTTTTAAGTAACAGAAAAATCAAGAAACAAAATAGCTTTCCATATTCTCTAAAATGGAAAAAAAATGGGTCCTACACTTTTCCTATATTCTGAATCCGAATTTTTACAAGGCTTCATTCGTCAAATTCCATACTTTATGCGAAGAAGTTAATCGCGGTGTATTTCAATCAAAAGATAACTAACATCAATAATTTTGCATAGGTTGGGCAAAAATAGATAGAACATATTTTAGTTCTCGTAAACATTTATCCTCGCCCCCACCCCCGAAAAAAAAAACATAATTACTCAAATTGTAAACCAAAGAAGAGATCAAACTAAATCTCAAAATTTTGTAATCTATGAAATAAAATAATAAAAATTGCGCAATATCCCTTTGGGAATCCGTTTTCGGACCTTACCTCAGATCAGCTTGGTCAGTTTCGTACTTCATTGACCTTTTCGGCAAAAGAATCTTTGAGAAGGAAAGAAAGATACAAAAATAATTGAAGTCGAATGGAAAACTGAACTGCAGAATATTTTGGATCGAAAAAATGCCAATTATTAAAGATAGGAAGTTGAAAGAGATGAAATGTGTTGTAGTTGGCCAATGCGAGTGGGGAAAGAGTGAGCTGACCTTGCGATTTCTCGTTTCATTCATTCGTTGCCGTTTATGGCAATTTAGGTCAATAGCCTGACTCGCACAGTGACATATTTTCGAGAAGGGGTCTTTGTCACATCCAATCGATTAGGCAACCGCTCAAATGCCACCCCAAAAATTATAAATTTTACTTCAACTTCTTCCTACATCGTTTACGCACGGTTCTGGACGAGAAATTTCAAATACATACATAGATTTTGCAACCGAGGGCGGAACTAACCCCACCGGCCAATGAGCTGTGTTTAGAAGTGACTGTCTCTTATTTTTCACATAAAGCTAAACAAATATTAACAGATTGAGCGGGTGGGCTAATGCTTACTAGGGACAAAGAATCTCGGGTTGATTTATTCTGTTTTGTTAAAAAACTGTTACTTCCAACTTAATAAGATAATACATCGCACTCTTTCTGTTTAATCATTTTTCCATTATTGAATTTGTTATGCACTCTGAAATTTACAAGTCTCTTTTCTTTATGTACATAAATTCTAAGTCGAGTTCCCCTCCCCAAAAATATTAAAATATTAATTTTTAAAAATAAATCAATCTAAACATTCATAAGAATGTAATATTTTTCTATATATTAGTAAAATTTTTTACACATAGATAATATTTGATGAAAATATTTTAAAAGGAGGATGCTTTGAGAATGTAAAGGAGATAGCGTGCATGAGTTATACAAACTCTTGTTTTCAGGTGATCCTATTTTTAGGATTAAAATGGCTTCGTTAACCTCAAACCTTTTTAAAAGCTATTATGTAAAATCAGTGAAGATAACAAAAATAAAATTAAGGTAAATTATATGCTTGTAACCTCACCTAGAAGATCACGTGATCATCTCCATTTAGAAGCGAAAGCTCCCTTCCCCTCACAGCCAGAGCTATTGTTTGGGAACATGGAGGATATGGCTACTTGACGTGTCATTAATGAACATGATAGATCTTTCGTTATTCTTTGTATGAAAAGCGGCCCAAGAAAAAGAGTTAAAATTGTTTTGTTGCGTGAAGAAGCGAGGGTATGCATTGATCCTCTTGATATGGGCGTTCACTGGATCTCACCTTCTGCGACTTCCTTTATCCGGCATTCGCCGCCCTGTTCTTGATATTCCAATCAGCTGCGAAAGAACACACTTGAACATACAGCGGACGGGCTATTTCATTGTTTAGCATTTACAAAGCTTGTTAAATTTGTGTAAAGGTCCATAATCGGAGGACGCTAGTGTTCATTTTTTGAACGTTTAGCACATTATTTGAATTATCTGTTCAAATTTTTCTCATTGGGACACATTCTACAAAGGGAAAATTATTTCTCGTTAGCCCTGCATATATGTAAAATTGTAAACAAGTTTAATATAGTTAATACTTATCTGTTATAGATACGAAATACATTATGATCACCCAGTGCTTTTGTTTTTAGTCAAAAAAGTATTTTAAAGTTCCCAGGTAGCAAAAAAGAAATTTTTAGTTTGAAATAAATCCGTGCGTTTTGAAGATTATTGTTGCATATTTTTTTTTCATTCAGATTCTATTTTCGAGGAGAAAATAATCTTTAAATACGCATAAAAAAAATCAGTTGGTTATTATTTAAATAGCCTGTATAGTGTGTAAACTCAGATTAAAACTTTGAGAAATCGAATTCTTGTATGTCGTACAAAATTGAATACAAAAGATTTGTCAAATGTTTAAATTTTGACTGGATTTAATTGGTGTGGTTTCAAATTGGATCCTCTCCTTGAAATTCTTTCTTTTCCAATTTGATTCACATTATGCAATCATCTACAAATATTTTTCTTTTACTGCATAAAATTATTAATTGCTACAAAAATATAGAAAAATATTTATCTGTTATAGAACGAAATACATTATGACCAGTGCTTTTGTGAAGTTATTGGCAGCAAAAAAGAAATAGTAAAAAAATAAATCCGTGCGTTTTGAAGATTATTGTTTTTTTCATTCAGATTCTATTTTCGAGGAGAAAATAATCTTTAATATAAAAAATAAAAAATTGAGAAATCGAATAAATTTTGTATAAAAGAATACAAAATTGAAAAAAGTATTTGTCGTACAAAATTGGGTGTACAAATTGATCCTGTTTAAAAATTCTTTCTTTCCAATTTGATTCACACGTTTAGGTGCAAACGGATCCCTTGAAATTCGTATATTTTCGTCTCTTGATCCCATCACCTATAAACAACTTTAGGAACTTATAGGAAGATTTTTGTTCTTATTTTTCCTCTTATCTAGTTATTAACGTAAATGCATGGAATTTTCCGCATTTTCCTCTATTTTATTTAATTAGTTTTCCTGAATTTACCTTCTTTCTAAAAAATAAATGTTTTATATAAAGTGAAAAGTGATAGTTTGTTCAACAATTTTAAAATTTGTCTGACACATTGTACACAAACTTATGGCAATTCAGAGTAATTTTTTAAAGATATTTATTAGGTATTATTCTCCACCTATTTAAATTTTCAAATTGCATCAAATGTATTACACCAGGGAATTGAATTTTCGAAAAACCTAAATAAATATTTAAAAATTCGATGTCAAATGCTTTAAATACTAAACAAAATAAACAATAAGGAAAAGGTAGGTAGAGCTTCATTGCAGTTTTATAATATATTGACTGTGAAAATTTGAAATGAATATGTGCAATAATTTTTCCTGTGCAGTTCACGAAAGTTGACAAAACACCATTTAAGTAAAATGCATTTAAAGTTATACTTTCCTTAAAAGCTATGATATTAAATTCAAAGACTGTATAGTTTGACAGGCTCTAATTCAAATATTTCAGTAGGATTTGTTTTAAACTATTTAGAAATGTCCAGAGATTTTTTTTAATGTAAAAATCAAAAAATTGAATTTTTGAAGGTTCAACAAGTGGTTCTCTTCAACAAGCGGTTTATTCAAGTGACCGTTCTCTTTAATCCATTAGTGAGTGAAGGTTGAAACAGACTTTTTATATTTTCAGGGACAATGTTTTCCTTTTTGGTGAAAATCTATTGCACCATTCCAAAATGTAAAGTTTGTTCTATTATAATTTTAGGATTTGGATAGCATTTACATGATCTGAAATCAGGACTCTAAAATGAATTTACAAAATAGGAAGTAAGTCTGTTATCTCTTAATTTTTCCGTTGTATAAATGTTTTGACTCTTCAATCCAAACTACTTTTTTAATACAGCACATAGAAAATTTGGTGCTTCTGGTAGGAGTGGCGTACTCTAACACAATGATGACCAAGCTATTTTCGAGACCAATATGTTTTCAAAACCTTTATAAAATAATATAGGTATGTTAATGCCAGAAAAAGTTCCATATATTCGGGATCTATTACGTGATTATCTGTCTGATTTTTAATCCCCTATATAATAATAGGCTTAGTTATCTGTCCGTCTGTCCTCGAATGGTTGGACCTGGAATGGATATAGGTATCCATATTGGATTCTTGATGAGTTAGAGTTAGCAAAATTCAAATCGAGTAAGTTTATCTTCTCCTAAACTATCGATCCGATTCTAAAATAGATTGGTATCAATATGCTTCATATGACAGCGAAAAATACTGTCGTCTTTAAAACGTTCAAAATCCCCCTTTCCTCCCCTTTTCTACTGTTTAATGCCATTATATCAAGCTCCATTTTAAGAGCAGGTGATTAAATTTATCAATTTATCACATAATAATTAGGTAAAAATAACATTTTTTTCTAGCATTATGACCTCATTTCTCTAACCATCTTATTTAATTAATTCTTATTTTAAATTATTTAATATCGTCTGCATTATTTTCATATGTTTTATCACTGAACTTATATATTACGTAAATAATTTTCTTTTATATTTAACTTAAATAATAGATTAGGTACATATGTGATAATTTTAAATTTAATTATCGATTATTTTTTGTTGCAAGATAATTATCAGCCAAAAAACAAACCATTTCTTTTTACCTGCCTCATAGGGTACTTTACAATTCTGTAAAATTAAAACTTTTACTGATCCCGTCGTATGACGGGCTATCTGCTAGTACAATTAAGATCAAGCACTCACTTTTCGAACTAAATTTGGGTAACTTGCTGAAAACTCGCTTCACACAATTGACGTAAAACTATTCACTGTTCTTTGAATGGCACTGAAATCTTGACAATTCAAAATGCAGTTGATTAACATTACACCTGAATAATCTTTTTTTTATTGCAATTTATTATAATACATTCTGTTTTCTGTTTTGAATTTGATAGTTTGACCTAACGATTGGACTAGGATGTATTTGATGTTTCTTATGGAAGAATTAGGTTTTATTTCCTCTCTGTGTGTAGGTACATAAGGAATAATGAAGGTACTGCGTCTCATAAAGTATTTATTTTCCTGGAGTGAACTTAGCCCCCAATAATTTTTCTTATTAAAGGAGAAACTATTTACAAATATATTAATCTAAACTACTTGAGTATAAATAACAAATGTTCATTGTTTTACCACAGCTTAGATCGAAAATACACAAGCTTTCACTTTTCTTTAAAGATAAATCGTATAAGCATTTGAATTGTTTAGAAATGATATTTCTTTTATTTTACTTTTATCCCTTTGATAAACTTCAGAGTGCTTCTGGTGTAAAATAATTTTTGCTTTTATTACAACTAAATTGTTTGCAGTTAGATATTCTCATAGTGAAATCTTTTTTTTCTAAGTGTCCCATTTCACTCTTAGTAAATGCATCTACGAGGTAAAAATTACAAAAGAAACGTATAGCTCCTAACTGAAATTTACTGACTTGTTATAGGCTCAAAAGTAAAAATTCCTTTAGTGTAAAACTTATTGAAAAATGTAATAAATCCTCGAAATTCTACAACAATAAAATATCTGCTAATAGGATCCATTCCATTAAACTGCATTTTTGCAAAACAAATAGGGGTTTTTCTACGAGCCTTTAAGGCTCTGTTATCTTAACTGTTCCAAAAGTGGACCTCATTTTCCAAACATACAAAATTATTTATATAGAAAAATGAGATCTTTATAAAATATCAAGGTGCCTTTCTTTTTTTAGTTGGAGAGTCTAATAAGTTTTGTAGATTAAATAACGTATTTAAAATACCAAATTTCAACGATTCATTATTTTCTACAGTCATCTTATAGAACACAACTTTGTGAATTTATTTTGAACAACTGCATTTATTTTCAACTTTGCACATCTACGAAGTTTTTTTTGTGGAAATGAATTAAATTTAGTAAGTATTTAAAATGAGGAAGTATTAAATGAATATTAAATTATTTTTGAAAAACGGGAATTAATGATTTTTTTAGGAATGAAACTGAATTGACAAATGGATGTGTGAATGAAATTTGACCTACAGATATAGTTTATTATTTGAGATTCATTAGGATTCTTTAATTTTTACTCGATAAATAGTAATAAAGGGGTAATACTGTATGCATTGAGATAACTTATTTAAATTTTCCGATAAGCCTGCGAAACGTCTGATACCTGATAATACAAGGGAAAAATAGAGCTTTCCCGGCAATAAAAAATAATTTTTCACAATTTATAATTCCTTCAGTTAGAAAAAGATGAAAATAAGTTTCATTTTCTACAATTTAAAACTTTTTAAATAAATCATTTGACAAGAAGTAACTTACGTCTAGATAACAACAACAACAAAAAAAAAAAAGGACCCCAAGCATTTTAAGTGGAATGAAATATTTATATTCGACTTTCAATTACACTTCGTTTATATTTTTCATGATATTTAGATGAAAAGTCATCATTTTTAAGAAAATTTGAACATTTTATCTTAATTTTTTAATTTTATCTAAACTGCGAAAAAAATGCAATTTTTGGATTATTTCGGGATTTTTTTAATCTTATGTAAAACTTTTGCTTTTGATAATGTCTGCATTTTGATCTTAATTGGAACTTAATTTGTTGTGTAGCAAAAAGAGGGGGGGAGGGGATTATTCCTCATTAATTTTGAGATAGGAGTTGAAGAAGGAAACAAGTTTCTTTAACAAAAGATCATTTTGAATTGAAATCTCGCTAAATATTTGAATGGTGTCTCTTAAAATAACTTTCTTGACCGGAATCCCTTTTCTTTGTTCATTTTAAATGAGCTCAATTAAAAGAAATGTTTTGTTCGATTCCATGGATTCGCCTAAGTATTCAGGTAATTAAAATTAATTCCGTACTCCTTTAATGTCTGGAACGGAAGCATTTCAAGAATTAACGAGGACTTCTGTTGTGTCGTCTACAGATAAAAGACTTTCGCCATTTTTCTTTGAATTTGAAGAGAATCTTAACGAAAACCTCTTCTATTCGATAATGAGCAATAATATTCTTTTGAACCGAATTTCCCCCCCCCCCCAATTCATTCCCCTGTCCCTGTCCCCCCGTTTCCCTTTTTAACAATGGGATCAGCATGGAGGAGTGCCTCACAACATGGGGCATATAGTTTTTCAGATGGCCATTTGGTTTTTCAAAGGGAAATTAAATTTTTAACTCTTACAAGCTAGGTGGAACGATATATGTGTACAACTTGAGTATGGTCAGTTAATGCACGGTAGTACATAACATAAACTACTTACAAAAATAGTTATAGTGCAAAAATAGGTTAGTACTGTAGTGCTAAAGCTATTATATTATGTAATGGTTGTATATAATTGCTTTAGTACTGGAAATGATTTACCACTGAACAAAAATTCACTAGTTATCCCCAAACGAAGGGGATTTGAGACTAAAGTTAATTAGATTTGTGACTAATATAAAATCTCTGCAGCAGACATCAAGCACAAGGATATCCTCATTTTTTTAGGTGAATCCTGTTTTTTTAAAGATCTGTTTCGATCGTCTACATTCAAAAACTGACATTAGTTTATTGTACTTTAATAAAAGCAAAATAAAATTTTTAACCTTTTATTACCTCAGAATTTTACTTTATCTCTTTACCATATATAAAACCTACTTAATCTTTTACATATTTTTTTTTTAATTTATATTAACAGAGCCTATAGACGAGGTAAGATCAAAGTAGCCTCGCTGGGTTCAATTCTATTAAACTCCAGTTATTAAACAGCCGAGATATGGCAGAATGGTTAGGGCGCTGATCTTTGGCACCGGAGTTTGAGGTTTCGATCCCATTGTGGCATGTTTGTTCGTAGCCATTCGGAATCGGCTTAAAGCAGTAGGTACATCCTGGTCCTTTTAGCCCTCATATTGCAAAAAAAGTAGAACGTAGCGCTCTAAACCAGTTATTAAATATGTTTACCATGTGGTGGCATCAAATATTTAAAAGCGACTCAGTACAAAAAGATTGAGAAGCACTGGCTTAGAGGTAGGATAACTTCGCACCCTGTGTCCCATCCATTCTTGATTTATTCGGGAATCGAATCCAAGCCCATCCGGTGGGAACACAGTAGAATGGTTACTCTAGAATCTGGCCGGTAAAACCGAAAAATCGATTCTATAAAAGAAAATGCTATTTTCTACCAGATAGCTATATATATATAGGGTACATGAACTTAGATAAAATGGTCCATCAAAAATGAGTGCCTTTAATAATGTGGAGTCAAAACAGTAGAAAATGTTTGTTCAAATAGAATTTCAGAAAATTTTATTATTTTTAATTTTGTATGTATGCGAGTTTGATTTTTTAAAATTAATGATAAAAAATTAGACTAATTATTGGATATTTTTCATTAAATTGTGGAATATTATCTGCAGAAATGAAGAGCCTGGTTTAAAAAAATATTAACTTGTAATGATTATAAATAAATATCCACGAGTCAGACAATAAAATGATTCCCAATAATGACTGTACTTTAAATCCATGTTCATAAATTATATAAATATTCGAAGCACTTTATGCCTTTTCTCTCCATTTGAAATTTATAAACATTTTTTTTTAACTATATGAAATGAGAATTAAAATAAACGTGCTTTAATTTTGTACTTAACCCTTTGCACGCCTATGCTGAGTGTGACTCGACATCAGTTTTTATCTCGGGAGAGTCTTTGTCGATTCTCATTTGATATTTTTTCAAATTCAAACCAATGGATGCTCAAATAGAAAGATACCTGAAGGAAGAAGGGAACCATTTTTTCTTTGTGTGTGTGTAACATGCAATACTGTAAATAAAACTAACATTTAATTGAATTTGTCTTGTTATTTCAGTTGTTCTATTTTTTAGTTTAAGAATATTTCAAATAAAATATTTAAACGCGCCGTGAGCTGCTGCAACAAAATTGAAATGGGACTTCGAGTGCAGAGGGTTAAAGACTGACATCCCTTTTGTATGATAAAAATGGATATTTTCGTTATTTTTTCTGTGTCTGTTTGAGAAACACACGAAATATTATGTCCAAAAGATAACATATGCAATATTTTTTAGGGACAAAGCCTTTGGTTCAAAATATACAGAAAAATTTGAAAACAGTCAACGTGATTAAGGCACAAAAATTCCGTTTCGCTTTTAGCTTTTGGTTCCTTAAATCACAGTTGGCTTTTTCATAGTTTCAGTAAGAATTTCAAGAAAATATTTAAAGGTAATATACATAGAATATTTTCCGTTGAGCTAGTTTCAAAACAATTAAAATGGTGAATTAAATTTTCAAGAAACACAAGAATAGTTTTTAATGTCCCTTCCAAACTATGGATATGAAATGTCGAATGGAATGTCTTCCTAGCCATTTAAATGTCTCGGAAATACTTTGAATTAAACTCAAAGGGGAAAGAAGAAAAAAAAATTTAAAAAATGGAAGAAGTACTGCGGTTACTGTTCTATTTTCAAAAAACCTCTTAAATATAACCACAATTTTGACTTTACACAAATAGCTAGCATTTCTTAAAGTCTTATATTTATTCAGTTCAAATTAAATACATTAAGATACATCAAAATCTGTTATCTACAAAGTTTTAGGTAAATGATGAGCATATATTACAAAATATTTTGAAGGGAGAAATAAAACTTTTTTTTTTTCCTCCCAAATGATTTACGATGTGTGGATCTTGGGGAAAAAAAAAAAACAAAAAAAAAACGTACGTTAGCAAACCCATAAAAGGTTGAAAAAGTAAATTTGAGCATATTCCAAAGAAATTTGAATTTTGTATGGGAAAGATAAATTTTTTCTTTAAATCTCCATTTTGAAAAGCGAATTGTTTTTGTGAATGCAAGCATCTGCAGTAGGAAGCGGAAATGGCTATCCAGCACTGAGTACGCGGAATTTGTATCCCTTTCCTATATTTATTTGGATGTGTGTGAATCCACCCCAAGAGGGTTTTCTTCCCAGCTATCCTGAACAAATGGATTTGTGCGTTTTGACACTTGCGTTTGTTGTTTTGACTGATGGACGAAGCTTTCTGCCGAGTCGGATTTCGAAATTCTTTGATTGGAAAGTGCAATTTGAAATTTATAATTTCTGTGCTTTGGGAAAACAATTGATTCTGTGTGTATAAGAAGAATCTGTTTTTATTTCTTTCGTAAGCAGGCCTCACATAGTTGATTTTCGAACGATATGTAGTCGATGTTACAAAGGAAATAAGGGCTCCTTAGATTATTTACACTTAGAGATACTCAGTTTCGGTTGGAACCCAGAATTTAATTAAACGTGTTTTATTTTGCAAGAGATGAAACCAGGGTTTGAGTTTAGCAGGTTTCTTTACGCCAACATTGTTGTAACGGGACGCAATATTTCTCAGAGTGGTGGGAATTTTTCTTCAACAGAACAAGGTGAAGAAAATTTGGAAATTATAAAATCAAAATTTATATGTAAAATTATATATAAAGTTACTGAAAATCGAAATGAGCAGTATAAGGAAGAATCTTTGAATGTTTTGAAAGTACTGGTTTTAGTATTCCTATCTTAAGCTATCCCTTAACAATATGAATATGGTCTTTTGATAAATTTAAACAAATTTATTATTTTCATGACAAAAAATGTGAAATTTATAAACAAGGAACTGCTATCTAGCATTTTGCAGTTCAAGTGTTTAGTGAATTTGAAACTCTGTATTAAACAAAATTTTGTAACAATCCCTATTAAGGATACCAATTAAGAATTTTCAA